>VWPU01017891.1:42013-215618 GCA_013398955.1 Callaeas wilsoni
GAGGGCCGGGAGAGGGGAGGGGCGGAGGAGGGGGGAGGGGGGGTGGGGGGGGGGGAGGGGAGCGGAGAGGAGAGGAGAGGAGAGGAGAGGAGAGGAGAGAAATACTCTAAGCAGAGTATCTTAAAGTAGTAGGAAAGTACCCCAGAAATGCCAGGAAAACCTGTTTCAAAAGCAACATATTAAAATCATCAGGATGATACCCACTTACTGCAGTCGATACTGGGTCTTGTCCTGAGCACATTGACACAGGTTTTACTTTATGTGTGACCTACAAAATTTAAAACAACATGAACTAACTAACCTCAGCAATACATTGATGGAGGAAGAGGGGTTTTACCTGTTGTTCATGATTAGCTGCTTTGAGAACCTTCAGTAATTTTGGGTTTAACTCTACAACATTGAAACCAGTAACAGTTTTGTCATTTCCATTAGTAATAAGAGAGGGGGAGAATGATTATGCCATAATTCTGAACTTGGGCAAAGCCGGTATGTAATAGGTACATTAAACAGGATGGAAAGAGGACTATCTGAAAGCTGTAAATTATTGAGCGCTATCTCATCCTGCACAATTTCTTTTTATTAGAAGCACTTCCTGGAAACTCAGGAATTTGTGACCTACTGCATAAAGGCCTTCATTTAAAAGACATGAGGACTGAGAAACTAAAGATAAGGCATTCAAAGGAGGATGTACAGTTTTGTTCTCTGTATAAGTTGCTCTGTGAAAGCAAAACTCACACAGTGTCATGAGCTGAGTCTTCATTTCAAAGTCAAAGACATTTCCCATATTTTTCTATGTTAGCCTTTTATATGTGTTATCATGATGTTTCTCATAAACATTATTTATTGGTAGACAAGTTGCCTCCTGATGTTCTCCTAAAGAGGCCAGCAGACCCAGTAGGAGCCCAGTAAATTTAGCTGCTTTTTGGTAGAACCCCACATGTACATCATCGTTGTCTTATAAGAAATTCCCGTTTGCATGTAGAATAGCAAAGGTGTGAACTTGAGTTTCAATGCTATGCTCAGGTTTCCTTCCACACTCATTAAATTTGCACAAGGGAAACGCTGGTGTTCACACTTAGACAATTCTGCTTTAGCCACAGACATAATACAGTTACTAAGATTTAAGGTAATGTTATTGAGAGACATTTAACACCAACTGATTTAAAACAGGGTATGAAGGGACTGCTAGGCTTTCATGCATTTTTAAAATGCAATTCTTAGCCTTTTCTCTAGGAAGAAACACAATGAAAATATAAATTATTCCCCCAGGGAGAGACATAAACAAAGAAATTGGAGTGGAGTGTTAATTACAATGGTAACATTAAAAGATAATTAGTGTTAATAAATCAAGGGTGAGGTTTCATGACTGGCTTAGCCCAGTCTGGGAGCAAACCTGTGCCAGAGCCATGGTCCCTCCATCACTATGTTCTGTTGGGCTGTTCCGGGGCTGTTCAGACTGGAGAAGAGAAAGTTGTGTGGAGATCTCATAGCAACCTTCCAGTATCTGAGAGGGGCCTACAGGAAAAGCAAAGAGGGACCCTTCACTGGGGTCTGTAGTGGTAGGACAAGAAGTAATGGGTACAAACTGAAAGAGGGGAAATTTAAGTTAAAAATTAGGAAGAAATTTTTTACTGTGAGGGTGGTGATGCACTGGAACAGGTGCCTGGGGAGGTTGTGGATGCCCCAACCCTGGCAGTGTTCAAGGCCAGATTGAATAAGGCCTTGAGCAACCTGGTCTAGTTGGAGGTGTCCCTGCCCATGGCAAAGGGGTTGGGACTTTATGATCTTTAAGGTCCATTCCAACCCCTTAACATCCTATGATTCTATAAAATCCCTTTGGGGCTCCCAATCTTCTCCATGTATCATGATTCTAATGTGCTTATTCTGGATGTCTTTCAGGACATCAAGGTCATAAAGTCAAAAACATTTGGCTTCCAAAGGATAACTGTGTGTTTCTGGGGTCTTTTTGGTGTTTTGTAAAGAAGGTTGTGGTTTTTTTTTTTGGTTGGCTGGTTGCTTTTGTGGCTTTGGTTTTGATTTTGGGTGGGGTTTTTTTGTTTTTTTTTAAAGCTTGTTGAAAAGAAGCTAGAAGATGCTGCTAAGAATGTGATAGAGGTAATAGTGCAGAACTGGGTGCTGAAATCTTGCTGTTGGCTCCTTATTTGTCATCTAATAGGTAAGCCTTGGAAAAGGTTAAAGGGAAGCTGATGTGATTAAATAGCAAAATTGGGCTCTTTATTATAGACATGAGATATTCTTCCAAAAAGATGAAGTTGTATCCTGACAAGGAACACACACTGTAATACACATTCTAGCAGATCGAACACAAAAACATAAGTAAGCCAAAAGAAAACACGAAGCAAATGCTGAAAGACTCAAACACAAGACTAAATTATTCTAGCCCATCAAAGAGGCGCAAAATGCCCTCCAGACAGTCCAGAAGCTAAATGCCATATCAGTGCATGATGTACTGGTCTCCTTCTTTTGAAAAGGATATATGAAAACTGTGAAAGTGCAATAAAGATGAGAGTGAAGTGAAACATCTTCTCCAAGAGGAACAACTGAGCAGCAGTAGTAGCCTTCAGGCTGAAAAAGAGACAGCTTGAATGAGGTATGATAGATGTCTACAAAATCATATCTTGTCGTATGGAAGATTTAACGATTTATTGTCTACTCACATATATGAGGTAGGAGCCATCATACAAAGGCTGTAAGATCAAGGGCTGGAGTAAACAAAAGGGGCTGGTTCTTCATGGGAAAAACATATACAGCTGTTCTTGTCCGAGGAAAGAGTTCGTACGGGCACAAAGACAGACTGGAGAAGTAGTAGGAGCAAGGATCCATTGAAGGCTGTTGAACAAACAAACTGCATCAGGTCCCCAAAAGTTCTACTCACTCAAAAAAGTTGGATGTGCCAAAGGACTTAAAGCAAGAAGAGCTATGCATTCTTGTCCTGTCCTTATTTACCTTTTACCATCCATTTATGGACACCTAGCAAGAAGGAAGACAAGGTAAAAGGGGCATTTGCTCTCAGCTAGTACAGACATTCCTGTGGCCACTTCTGCATACCATGCTTGTAAAGTCAGATGAAAGCACTACAGATAGACAAAGAATTTTTATTCAACTAAACTAGGTAAAGTGAAGGTCTCTTCTTGGATTCGTAAGATGCAGAGATCTGCTTCTCTTTTTTTATTGAGATTCTTTCTTGAAAAATGAGTTGACCCTTCTTTCATTTTCAAGCCGTTCACAGTGTCATAGGGTCGTGGACAAATACTAGTCTCTAGTTCTTCTAAAGTACTTTCCTCATGTTTTCTTGTCAGGCTTTTGGAGGAATTGAGGTGGAGGGTGGGTGTGTTGCATTGTTTTTGGATTTCTCAGGAGAGCAATTTTCTGTTTCCAAATTTTCCACTTCCAATTGACAAATGATATTTCATCTAGTATCATTTTAACACATAAGCCAGTCTAGTGCTGTTGGTTTCCTAGCAGTTAAACCTTAAAGATCCTAACAGCATAATTCAAGAGGTGTACTTCCTTGTTTGAATGTGTTCTTCCTCTGAATGAGGGTTTGAGTGCGTGCACACATGGCTGCATAGCTCCTCAGGAGAATATACACTTCAGCTCTTCCAGTAGCAGCTAGTTAATTCAGAACTATGTGTATAAAATATCAAGGTTGTAGACTGTGAGATAGCTCTCTGCCATTATAGATTTTAAAAATAATTTATACTCAAAATTCTGTATACTTTTTTAACGGGTTGTCTGAACAGAAAATACCAGCTACTCAAACAGTGTCAGTCAGGACATGTGTTTTTTAGGCTAGATTTGTCAACAGCTCATAAAATCTAATTCCTAACCTTGATGAACTATACCATGGAAAAGCATCAATGAGTTAACCTTGTACACGTGTAGGCAGATGACTGTCAATGTACTTTAGGGAACACTGCAGGTATGTCATGAAGAATATGACATGACTATAGTGGCAAACAAATGGAAAAGGCTTTTAAAACAATTAAAAAGAATTCCAACTTCACATAGTGATTCAGGTGTTTTTCTTTCATTTGCTCTTATGTGTGTGCATGTATGCATATTTCATCACTGCTGGAGGAATTATTTTTGAAAACAGAAGACTGTAAGTCCTTAATAAAAGAACATGTATTTTCTAGGAAAAAGGGAAAATGTGTGGAGCATAAAATGAGAGTGCCCTCCCTTTTCTTCTCTAGCCCTAAACCCCTCTTGCTAAGAATGTCAGAGTTTTGCCGTAGAGGCAATGATAATATAAAATAGGTAGAGTCGGTAAAAGCCTATGCATGGAGTTAGTTGACATCAGCAAGAGGTATCATGCTCAAAATATGTGCAAATAACATGTATAAGATTGCACAGACATCTGGTAGAGAGAAAATTTTTACTTAAATCCAGTACTGACACAGACACTAAGATCGCTGTCTTCAGAGCTATAAAAACGAACTCATATGGTTATGCTGAGCATGTGGTTGCTCAAGGAAGATGTTTCTCAAAGACTGTCAGGAAAGGGAAAACACAACCAGGACTGCTTTCGTATTTCCATGTTTAGTGGTTTACAGCAGTGGAATTCAGGGCCTGCAATTTATTATAGTGGGAGGGAGTATGTAAGTCATGGCATCATCTGGTTTAAAGGCCCATAGCTGTTGTTCTTTTCCATCTAGGATCAGACAAAGCGGCATGAGGCTCCACATAATTAAGAGCAACTATCCCACAGCGGCAAGGAAAGCAGAAAAGATTTCTTTGGGAAGGAGGACTGACTACAGTACTTTAAAGACATGATTGTAAACAGAAGAAGCAAACCAGAGAATGTTTAACAGGAAAATAGCACCCTGACCCTCCCTGGATTAAACGCTATCAATCAAGTTTAAATTTAGCTCCTACATGGTCCCACATGAAAAGAAGGCAGTGGGGGCAAGGAAAGCTTAACGCCTGAGAATATTTGTATTGCATGGCAAGGAAAACAAGCCTAAAGTCAACAAAGAGCAGCCTGTAAAAACAAATAGTCCTGATGAGAACAGCACTGCCACCCGAAAGCTTATTAGCAGCCAGAAACAGAAGAATTGTCTCTGCTCTTTCTTTGCTGACTGCCCCCAACCCAGCGCTACCGCAGTGCTTCTGACTCAGCTGCTGTCTCCCTCCTGGCATAACCCCTGAGCACTTGCCAGCACCCACACAATGCATGCCCTCAGCATGAAGAGTGTTTCCCCAGGGTGGGCTGGGCTGGTCTATGGTGGGAGGTAGGAGTGGAAAAAGAGCAGGAAATATCTGAGGGATTTTTTCAAATGATAGTAATATATACATACATGTATAGTAATTGTCTTTATCTGTTCTGAGATAAACCAGCAGAGAGAAATTTTGGGTGTAGAATGATGAGAAGAAACACTGCCATGCCCACCAGCAAGCACATGGGATTTCAGAAATCATGTGAATTCCAAACCCAATGTCCCATCTGTCATCGCCTATTCACTGCTGGTGGAGTCGCAGCTGTAGGGCAATGAGACGCTCCATTTCCTCCTGGTGCATGGGAAAACACAACCATGCATTTGGACAGAGCTGAGATGTCTGGTGATCGGTAAGGAACACCAAATACATTTTTTAGCCTTGACAACCAAGATGTGATTTTCACAAACTTGCTTTTGGGTACCTGAAAAAGAGCAGTTGGATGATGTCAGAGCCCATTTACACAGCACTTTGAGATTTTTGTGCCTGTAGGTTTTACACTGGTCACAAGAGTCTGTTCTGGAGATTAAGTTAATTTTAATATGTGGCAGAGTTTAAGGTCTCCAAGGAGACAAAGTTATATCTGCAAGTGTTATAAAGGATGCTCAATATTAGGATTTTATTTGCAAGTGCCATTTTTTCCTTTTCTCTTCTCTATTCAGACCACCAAACTGCAGATAAATGGACAGAAAGGAAAAAAACTTCAGGGAAGTTCGTAAAATGTAGCAAGTTGAAAAAGAACATCTGTTCTGCTCAACAATATGAATACTTTCCTGCCTCACAGTAGCACCTTTCATCTTCCCCATCCTACTGAGCTATTTGACTCCTTTCCTCTTCCAAACCTGCAGATGCACATCAAGCAGCCAACACCTGGGCAGTGCCCTGGTGCCCCGACTACTGGTACATATTTGTTTTCCTAAATATATGACCACACACAATCTGCTTGAGCTTTATGGGTTTGTCTGTCTTCTTGTGGTTTATGTATTTGTCTGTATATTTGTGGAAACTGAGGTTAGTAAATGCATTGCCTACATCAAATGCATTGGCCTAGTCACTATCTATTCCCCCACGATGGAAACCATTGGATTGGGTATACCTTGGAATACGTGGCAGAGCTAGACCCTGTGCAGTAGGAGGATTCAGACATGTCACTTGCAAAATCGGTGGCAAAGTTCCAGTCAATTCAGCAGAGAAATCCTTGCTCCGAGGCTGACTCTTCAGTTCTTTACCTGTTACCATTCTCTCAGGATGCAATGGGAAGATGAAACTCAAGACTAAAAATACTGCATTTAAAGCACCTGTATTTGTGTAACACACTAATACACAGCTTTGAGTTGGCTTCATTTTCTGATGTCTGTATCATTTTTTGTCCAATTACATGCATGCAAAGTAGAAAGTATATCCATCAAAGTAGAGGACCCATCCACAATTTACATGAATTTAGAAATAAATTTTAACACTCAATTTAAGAAAAAGCAGCTCAGAGTAGAATTGAACCTCTTGAAACTCCCATTTAAAATGAAATAATAAGAACATATATCAGTCTTCTTTTTGCAATTTTCATTTTTAAAAAGACATTGAGCTACAGCAGTAAAATTACAACTATACAGGTAAAGTATCTCGTTTTTCCGACAAAAAAAAAGAATGTCTGATTTTCAATAATTTTCAATTATAGGTATAAATCTATCACTTCAGGTCTTTGATTTCATAAATCTGTAATCTCAAACTGGATTTTCTTAAGAGTAACTTTACCCTATATATTCTGCAGTTAAACAAGTTTCTTCCTCACTCTTTTCATGTTCTGTTGGGTTTTTAGTATTGCCCCAGTTTGCAACGGGAACTGTAGCAGAATTGCATTTTCTTTTGCAAACAAAATGGGGAAATTTAAAAACAGGCACAGGTACCTATTATGTTTCTTATATTGAGATGACTTTTAATACATAAGAAAGAAAAAAATTAAATCTACAATATTAATTAATTTGTTCATAAAACAACCTGCTTCACAATATTTGCATACTCTTGCATCAGGTTTAGAACAACACTTCTATAAAATGCATTTGAGGCTCTTCCCCTAGAAAATGTTTAGGTAATAAACATAAAATATGAAACTAACAGGGAAGAAAGGTTGAAGTTTCCCTATTTTGCTGTGAAGAATGTAGGAAAATCACGGACACTTTTAGACTGACATATTATTTTCCAGAGATATTTAAAATAAAATCCCCTTTGAATCTCATGAGAAACACCCTTGTCCTTGTACGTCTCGTGGAAAGAAAGCTGGCAAAAGTCTTTGAAAAGTCACACAAATGGTAAAATGTCCATAGGTAAAAAATTGGGTAAGTCCATACCCTCCTTTCCAGCTCTACAACATGACAGGTATTTACTTTAAGAAAAGCACTCTTCTGACTTGGTAAATACGAGCATGAGAAG
This sequence comes from Callaeas wilsoni, assembly GCA_013398955.1. NCBI lineage: Eukaryota > Metazoa > Chordata > Aves > Passeriformes > Callaeidae > Callaeas > Callaeas wilsoni. The sequence goes on from VWPU01017891.1 coordinate 49,679, forward strand.
GAAAGAAAAAAAATCCATCTACAGGTTGAGTTTACTTCAGCTTCTGCATATGTTCATCTTTTATTGCTCAACAGAGGCTGTGAGTAAATGTGCTGGCTCATCCCAACGCTGGTGGCAAAAAAAGGTGACAAATGCAGAAAAGCATCTCCATTTTTTCAGGGCTGTAACCAAGCTCTGACTGTCCCGAGTTGGTAGCACAAGCTGTAACACATGGTGTGGAACCACGGGAAGCACCCCCTGCATCTCTGGGTGCATGACATTGTAGGTTGCCCCCAAGGCAGCCTTACTTGCCTCGCTGCCTGAAGACCTGAATGGAAACAGAGAAGAAAAAGGGCAGAAATCACAGAAAATTGGTGGCAGGCATTCAGGATGGCGCACTGTTTTACTGATGCTAAGCAGCCTTCAGACAGGCCTGCCAATAGAAGCGTTTGAAGATCTGTTTGGGTGGAGGTATGCCTCCATGGGGTGCCTGAGACCAGCTGCAGGAGTTGAGCTGGTGGATCTTGACCTCCCTCTCCATCATTCTCCCAAGGGCCTGACCAAGGCTGCCTGACTGCCCTCAGGAGCCGGGTGGCTTCGGGAGCGGTTCTTGTATTAAACCCTTGTCACAGGTCAGTTGCTTCCCCTAGCTGGATTTCCTCTAAAAATACTCATGTCATGTGGCTTCTGTAGTCACATAACTTCATGTCTCCCTTACTCCTTCCCCAGAGGAATGAAGAATGTTGAGCTGCTGGCAGCTAAATTGTGTTTAAAGACATTTTTATTTTCTGAATCATATTCAGTGTGATGCTTGTTTTAATTATATTTTATGCCGAGTGCTGTAAGATGCATGCATGAAAGCCTGTCCATAAATAAACATGTCTTTAAAAGTCCTTATTTATTTTCCTTGAGTCGATTCCTGCTCCTTTGCCGAGGTGCACAAAAGCTGGGATATATGGTCTCCAAAGCCCAGCCACGAAACCCAGACACCAGATGATGCCAAACAGCTGCTTTGCGCCACTGCTGTGTGGGCTCGCCTGTGCCGTGGCACCAGAGGGACGCCAGCCTCCCTGATGGCCGCTCTGGGGGCCCAAAATGGCCATGATTGCCTGGGGAAATCAGCTACTGTGCATTCTGGAGGGGCAGGCACTCTCCAAAAGCCTCTCTTAGGGCAGTTGTGGGGCAAAAGACAAAACACTCACCAGGCAAACACATTGTGAACACAGGGCAAGCACCCACAAGCTGCTCCTGTGCGGGAGGCAGGGCTCAGCCCTGAGCAAAGGTCCCAGTGGAGGTGCTGTGACCTGGCTGTGCCCCTTCTTGGGGCTCAGACCCCCTCAGGGCATCTGTGGGATGAGGGAATGTCACCTGCCACTGGCAAAGGGCTGGCTCAGCAGCGGAGGATCAAACAGCGATGGCAGGCATGGGCCTGCCCATCAAAGGACCCCTTTGAGGCCAATAAAGAAGGGATTCATGTTCTGTTCCAGGTTGGATCCTGTGTGCGAGGCGAGGCTGAGAAGAGGCCTGTGAACAGCGTGGGTTGGAGGGCGGCCAGGGGAGGCCATCCCGCCAGCTTTCACAGGACCTCTCCCTGCCGCAGCTCACCCGCACGTGCCCTCGAGCACAGCTCCTGCTGCCCGGCCATGGCAGCCCTCCCCTAGCCCGCATCGCAGCACTGCCGGCAGAGCCGCCCCTCGCTCAGCTCTGCCAAACCAGCTGTCTCCTGGTGGGAGAAAATAATCTGGGATCAAGGACAGGAAACTGGATCTGCATACGCAGGCAAGATGAGAAACTCATGTTTTGTGGCACCCCCTCCTCAATCAAAGTGCTCTGCCTCCCTCTCCCACCTCCACTCAATGAGAAATGAAAATAAAAGGAATGGAATAAAAGCAGGTATACCTCACTTTATTTTTTTTCTAACCTTTGTGTGGAAAAAAAAAAAAGAAAAGAAAGGAAAGCATCCAACTGCATTTTTTTCCTGGCATCAGCATACTATCCTGCTCCTATTCCCGTGACAGCTCCTGTGCCCTCACCACAGACACATGAGACTATCCAAATACCTAGGGTTTTATGGAGAGGTGTCTCACATGGAAAGCCACTGGCAAAGACCAAGGAGGGTAGGGCAGCAACCCTTTATGGCTGCAAGCCCCAGCCACTGTCTGCCTCCTGCTCCTGCCCCTCGCACATCTGTGTTTCAACACCCCTGTGATCCCTCACACTGCTGCTGCAGCCCGCGCTGCCTGGAAATGTTTCAAGTGACTGAATGTGTTGCTTAGAAGAAGAAAATGGCCTTTGATATGTTTCTCGAAAAGAGGTAATTAAAGAAAAGCAGCCCACAAGCCTTCTGAACTGGCTGTCCGTCTGGAAAGCAGCTCCCAGTCAGCCCTGCACAGAGCGGTGGCCAACTGCCGGGAATGAGTGGAACCATCTGGTTCTGCTGCCCTCCGTCCCCATTGCCCTTGGGCGGTGTTTAACAGGGCTGTGTTTGCTGCACCAGCACCATTGCCTTAGCAACACAACCAAAGTGTTTGTCAACATGCGAGCAACATGAATGATGGCGCCTTGTCCGAAGAGCCTGGGTTGCATGTGTGGTTCTTCTTCACAAAAGCCAGTTTCACCACTCGCCTCACAAAAGAGCCCGAGCGGGAAACTGGGAGCTGGGACGGAAACTTTCCTGGGAGTCAAAAGCATATTTTTCTTCAAATTGTGTAGGAACTGCCTTGGCCTTTAGGAATCAGTGGCGTCTAAACTAATAAATAGTACCAGTCTAAAGCTGATGAGAAATAGCTACATTTTAACAAGTATCTGCTATTTTTAAGTAGTAACGGATCTTCTGCAGAAGTGCTGGAAGCCTGCTATGACCTGCCACTGGACTGCATCAGCCTTCTGAGGGCCCTTCTATTTCTTTCAACCTTTACTGAATTAGGTCTAAGGAAACTGCTTATATCTCCCTATTGTACTGCTGTCACTAGGTTTAAATGGAAATCTATTCACTAAAATCCTTTTTCTCATCAGGCATTTTTTCCTAGATCGGATCAGATGTCAATACAGTCTTTATTGGGAAGGAGCAGGGTCATGCCTGAACAATGTTGTGTTCTTTTAATGAACAACACAGCTTACTTTTCATGCACTCATATTCTCAGGAAAGAAAAAAAAAAATCGAATTCCTTAGTGCTATCCCTTATGACACTTTCCTCTACTTCTCTCCTTTTCCTGCTCTGGTTCACATCAAAATGCATGTTTTCCCATGACCAATTCCTCTTGACTCACGTCTCTGCCAACTAACAGTGCAGTTGCTCTCCATAAAAGAGATTGCAGCAAAGTTGTTAACAAAAAAGGCACGCATACATGAAACCTTTCCATTACTTGGAAGAAAAATGGCACAGTGGATGAACTTCGCAAGAATTCATTCCTTCTGCAAGGCGTATCTGAGTTCTTCCTCATTCAGTGAACAAATCTAAAGTCAACAGATCTAGAGGAAGAAAACAGAAGTTGACAGAAGATTGATCAACTAGATGCAAAGATAAAATCCTAAAAATGTTTTTGCACTTTCAACCTAATCCAGGTGGCTTCTAAACTTAGAGAAACTGTATAACCTAAAAACAGGCAGCCAAGTTCCAATTGACTTCTAAGAGCAATCAAGGTCTAGACAAGTATCTTTCCTTCATTTAGGTCCTCAGAGATGCTCAATCGAAAGGTGTTCTTGGAACAGTCTTAAATACCTGCTATGAATGAGCTACTTCAAGACAGCATCACCAATTTTTGGGATTTGTTTGCTTTGGTTTGGTTTGTATCAATCTCTTTAAATAATAACTTCCCAATTAGATTATGCAGCTAGGCTGTGGAGGACCTGAACTTGGCTTTTCTCTTTCATATCCCCACATCCTATGAGGCTGCTGACTGCCAGACTACATCTTAGTGTGAAAGGGGCTCTCTCTGCTTTTTATGGTGGTGCTGGATTCAGAAGGCAGGAAAAAAACAAAGAGCAGTTGGGGAACAACTGCTGATTGCTGCTTCAAAAATTATGTTTTATGGAATGGATATTTCAAGGCAGGCCCTCTCTCCTCTAGTTGGAGCTGCAGGCAAGGTTAGCATGCTAACTTTAGGTTGATCCTTTCTTTGGGTGCCATAGGTTGGGGTAGCCAAGGTGCTACTTGAAAGTGTCTTGCACCAAGGCTAGTGCTGAATATGTACAGTACAGGAAGTCTGAGGGGTCACACAGAGATTCTGAAATTCCTCTATTTTAGAAAATATAGGCATTGCGACACTCAGATTTTTATGTACATAAGGACAGAACTCAGTTACAATGACCTAATCCCAAGGGCAGTTTTATATCTCCTGTGAGGATGGGTGACCCACCAGCATTGCCTGGTATGCTCTGTGGTTTTATCACTCATCCACAGAACCTTCTTCCCCCACCTTCCAGATTCATGTAGCCCTGTGGCTCCCACTGAAGTCACTGACAGCCAGGAATTTTGTGCATAAACACCTCCTTTTCTGCAAAGAGCCCCGAGTCTCTGTGGGTCCTCTAAACACTCCTCCAGAAGTTTCTAGTGTCCCTGTAACTCACACTGTAAACTCCCTACAGTGGAGCAGAGAGCTGAGCTGAACGCAGAGGGAGAGAGGCCAGGAGAAGAGACTGTCAGCAGTATTTCTCTGTAGTCATCAGTGTGCAACATGAGATATTCCCCATACTGTCCACACTAACATCTGTATACATGAAACAGAAAGAGTTGCAGCCGCAGAGGGAGGCATGTTTTATGTGGTGTACTTCTGTTTGGAGTATGCTGCTCTGGATGACTTCAGTGCATTTTCACAAGTAAACGATGTTCTCGTGTTTGTATTAAAATGTTAATTCTTCTTTTTTAAGTTTTAAGCCACAGTTTTAAAGATATATGAGAAAGACCTTGCCCCCTGCAGATGTGTATCAATCTACAAAAGATGTAATATGACTTGCAATGCCAGTAGGGCTGCTGTAGGTTCTTTGATGCTTAAGCATGGGAATTTATGAAGCATATTTAGTGTTCTCCCATGTGGTCTGGTAAAAATAATGTCAAAAGAGAGATTGAAAATGGGATTTCAGTAAACAGGAGTACAAAAGGAGAGTTAGGTTTTTAGGACCACCAAATTATATAAACATATCTCAAAAACGGGGACCTGATACAGTCAGAAAGTACTGTAGAAATGTTGAAGGGAACTATTGAAGGAAGGAAGAGCTGTGTCTGATGAAGTGATGAAGCTGACATAGGATGAAACAAGAAGATTAACACAAAGTCTTTTGATGCATCCAATTTATTTAAGCTGAAAAATAAAGTGCTGTCAAGAAAGAGTGTGGTGTGGAGAAAGAGTACATTTTCAAAAATGTTTTATGCTTCGTATGAGTAGGCAATCTAGAGGTGATAGAGCAACGGGAAATTTTCCATCATTATCTTTTAACTGAAAAATAGAATGATAAATACATAGTTGCATGTAAAAAGTGTGTTATCCAAAAAATGTGAGCATTTTGTAGAACAAAAGCAAGGTAAAAACTACAAGCATTGTTATGGTTGGGACAAAAATATTTGCTAATCAATACTTGAATACTTTTAGGACAAAAGTGGTATTTCAGAGAAAGAATATTTTCTTTAAATTTTAAAGTTTTAAAACTTGCTGAATGTACTGCAGAGCTGCCACTAGATTTTATTAGATCTTGTATAAAATTCTAGGCTATATAGAAGGAGGTAACAATAATGAAAATGCCATCATGTTCCATTTGTCAGCCTTGCTTTTAGTGGTATTTGTCAGTGGTGTGTGTAAGCTGAGTACATCTACATTTCATGCTTTGTCCAAATGTTTTTCCACAGACAAGGTGCAACTAAAGGTCATACCTTTGGATGAGTTGGCATGTGCTTTAGGAGCTTTTCTTCTGTGAGTTAAGCATAATAAGAGAAAAAACAGATGATTAAAGGTTAATATAATTTTATTTTCTGTGTGCAAAAGATGACTAGGGCTGACTCTAGCCATGACTCACCATGAGAAAGATAAAGAAGCACCTTGCACACTCTCTCAAGGAAAAGACAGGGAGAAGTAAAGCCTTAACTAGGAATGCAAATGCTGCTAGAGAGGTATGAGTGAAACCAAGAGCAAAATGTTCTCACTACGTGCTCAAGAAACGAATTTATTATGAGTACTCATGAACAACAGCTGAAGATCCCTCTTTGATCAGAGAAGTACCTCTCTGCTATCTCCATACCCTACTTTTTTTTGCCTGGATTTTCAGCTTCTCTGTGTACTATATTTTTCTGAATGCAGCTATTTTCTCAGTAAAATGTTCCATCACTGAGATACCAATTCTACTCTTTGTATCTCAAATTTGAATTCCTGAAACTACAAATCTGAGATTATTTTTCAACAACAACAAAAATCCTTGTCTGAATTTCTGCTACTTTTTCTGAAATGTTACCAGGTTCCATCTCTGTAAAAATCTTTCTTGGTCACACCATAATTATTTCCTGCATCAGCTAGTGTAATTCTCATTTTAATGGACTCCTGAAGCCATACTCACCGGACTTCAAAGTGCCTAGAAAACTGCAGTCAGACCACATGGTATTTGCTAAGGAGCTTCATCTCTCTTAACTTTATTCACTTACTATCCCTCTGCCCACAGAATTCGAATCAACTGCTAATTCTTTTAATTCACTTTGCCTCACTCTGTATTCAGCCTTTGGCCTGAGCACAATTCATTTCTCCTCTTCCAAATTTTACCATTATTATCATTCACACAGATCAATTTCCATGAAATACCTACAAGCTAAAGTTAGGAAAGTGGAACTTTTCAAGAGTATTCTGTGAGTTTTACCAGCCAAAGAGGCAGAAGTTAGTGTTTGGCCTTTGAAGAAAAATTTCCATTTTGAAAAGGAGGCTACCAAAATAATCTACCTTTTTTTATTCTTTCCTGAATTTTCTGGAAGTCCCAGGAGCAGAAGAAAATTCAGATAAACATATCTGTTTGAATTCAAGCACTCTTATGCCTATGTCTTTCTCTTTCTTTTACTGGGCCATTACCTTGTAGAAGCATAGGAATTAGGTCTTATTTCCATCTTCCTTTTATTTCTTCCTTTTATTCTTTCCCAAGCTTCTTAGACATCAATATGCCTAGTTCAGGGTTGTACTCAAAAGTGCTGTTCACCTTTTCTGCTTCCAGAAGGAAGTCCCTTAACAAAATTGTATTTCTGTTTTTCCAGGTGGTAGCAAACCTGTATACAGTAAAATTTGTCTTTTGTTTTTCCATATGCTATCTTTACTCTCTCATTTGTACCATACCTATTCTTGCACAATAATTACTATGTCAGCTTCTAATCCCTGGCATAATGAAGGCTGCTGTAATCAATAAAATCATATTCTTTTTAGCTAGTAAGTATCTATAAGCAAGAGATTGATTTCTGGGTGAACCACTTAACAGTGGGCTCTTATGTCTGCTAATGTTCATGAAATTATAGCACTAAATTCTTATTCTTGGTTTCATTGCTCCAGCACATCAACCATATGCGGTTGGAAAACTTTAAAATTAAACATCAGAAGAGTAGGGGAAAGAAAGTTTCCTTTTGCCTCTCAAGAAAACGCATTGTTTAATTCATTCAAATACAAATGGAATGCACATACAAAGCCACTAGGATGTGCTTAATTTCTTAAAGATGTTTTTTCATGTGATGAAGTATCATCTGACCCAATAAACCAACTCTAGCCTGGGTTTGTAGGTTTGCAAAACATAAGCATTGCCCAACAAACTTCCCACTTCCTTTTCTTTTGGTTTTCTGTATGAAAGAATCCCTTTCAGGGGAAATGTTAGAATGATATATTCAGATATCCAGACAATATAGGACCAGACCACAGAATTAAAGTATTTTCTTTGTCTTAAGGTAGCTTTCTTCTCTAAGTATGAATAAACGTTTGGATCAGATCAATTGTTTCCTTTGAATTATAGTAAAAGAGAATTAAGTGGTTAAGCATACAATTTACTGGTATTAAGAGACAAACATTTTCATCTGATCACTTTTTAAGTTTTATGTTGATAAAACACATTCTAAAAATTACTGCATATAAGGAAGATCACAATGTGCTTGGAGTTTTATGTAAAATGTCATGTGAACTAATAAAATGTCCTTTTATGTAGGCAGTGCAAATGCTGTAATTTAAAAAACAACCTAAAAATACACATTATCTTAAATTTTATGTAGAAAACAGAAAATCCTTCAAGTGACAAGAAGAAAATGTTAAAATACACTTGTCACTACTCTCTCTTTGATGGTTCCAGTCTCTTACAGCTTCAATCCGAGATAGTTGTGATTTGAAACAATAACATGTGCATTTTAATGTACTGGGACTGGACAAAGAGCACTTTCCTAATAATGTGGGCAAGTTAAATTGCTTTGCTGATTCCCTTGTCATGCAGCTCTTGTGTTATCAACCACGGAAATAATGAATGCTCAAATGCATCTCACCACTCATATAGCTTTTTTTTTAATTATTGGACAAAGGTGCATCTCTCAGTAAAATACCCAGGAGGTACTGGCTTGGAGAGACCAAAGGGATCCCAAAATTTTAGAATTTTTCATTTATAAAAAAACTTGTTTAATATAACTCACTCTTAAAATACAGGCCCTAATTTCTAATATCATCACACTTGTGTTTCAATGGGTTTGTGCCCGATTTAAATAGATAACAAGAAGGCAAGTGAGTCCCCAGAATTAAGGAATCTGAACTAAACAAACATTCTTGAGACCTAAATGCTAAGACAACTTTTCTAACTAATTTGTGCTACTCTGTATCATCAAATTATTGTGCCCTCTTATCTATATCAAACTTGCTTTTATGTTGCCTAAAAATCATAATGTTAAAAATTACCCATAGAACTGTATATTAGATCTCATTACATATTAATCATGACGCATATTGCTCAGTGTTTTTATTAAAAAACAAACTTTTAGTGCCTAACTTTTGACATGAGGAGCTTGACCTCTGCCTGGAAGCCTGTCTTTGAGCATGGCACTATGCAAAACCCGACAGAAAATATAAGAACCACCCCAGTGACAGGAGCTGGAGTTACCTTTCTTCTTATCACAGTGCTCCATACCCAAGAAAATATGGGGCTTTCAATAAAGCAGGAACTCCAGAGCAAGGACAAGTTTCCTATTTCTGTGCCTTAGTAGACCTTAAAAGGATCAAAAATCACAATGCAGCCAGAGTTTGGGGGAATTTAGCCTTTATTTCACCTCCTTGCTTCCTCACCAGCCCAGGGAAGGAGAGGACTGTGGCTGGGTGTCACCCCCAAATGTCTCTCCTTGTCCCATCCTTACTCATGCAAGAAGAAAAGACAACTTGAATGGACAGAAGCATAATAGCTACAATTACCTTCCCTCAGGAAAAGCTTTCTGTCATCTCCTGCCTCTCTGCCTATGCCTGGTTTGTTCCTCCTCTGGAGGCAGAAATAAAAGAGATGAACCATAACAGAGGGCTCTTCTTGGCCATCTTTAGAACTGTCTGAGGTCTAAATCAAGAGCAAGTCACCTCAATTCCTCAGGAAAACATGGTAAAAGGTGGCAAGACTCTGCATGGGGTTCTGGCAAAACTTCCATATGAGCAAGAGGTGCCTACTCCAGCAGGGCTGACTGGTTCACATGCTATTGGTTTTCTGTGTTCATGAGGACCAAATGTTGCTTTAAAAGTGGCAGAGGAACGAACAGCATTTAAAATAAGCCAATTTAAAGCCTGGGCTTTTGCTGAGCTTTTATAATCTGCCATTTACTGAAAATATCTCTGTGTGTGAGATCTTTTCCCCTAAGAACATATGTCCTTCCTGCTTGTTCAGACTCTGATCCTAATCTCAATTTTTTGATGTCATAATCTGTAGTATGGGAATGCAGAGAAATGCCTTCAGAAAAACCTAAGTGCTAATTGAGAGAAGGTGCCTTCTGGGGGTTTTCTGTGTGCAATAGTTTCAGGAATGACTGGAAGAAAGCATATTAATCAATTTTGCAGATGATTTGCAGTGGGAAAAGATCATAAACCACTTAAAGGCTGGGGATAATACGGAACACAGTTTTCATAAAAAGAAAGGAAAAATCTAACATCACTTGGAGCATACTGGACATTCAGATCACTTGCCACAGCTATTCAGCAACCATTTTTGAAAACATTTTGAAAACCAATATACATTGGAGAATGAATCAATGACAATGTAAGAAATACACTTATGCCTCAGCCTTTGGAAGCACCAGGAAGAAGCAGAAGGGTTTTCAGTATCCAGTCTTATTCTCCTAAATTCCAGAAAAGACAATATTAGTCCTTAGCAAAATTAGTGCTGGGGTACTGTTTTGTTATTCTAGCAAACAGGATGGGATAGCAGCAATCCGATATCCTGTTCAAACATTTTGTATTGTAAGTGCCATTTTCTTTATGCTGATGGTAACAATGAACATCTGTAGAGTGCCTTTTAATTTCAATCCCCATAGCAAGATTTAGTCTTCACCCTCAGAGAAGATGATTTTTTCTGATGAACTCAAAACAGTTTTTCCTTATACTCACGAGCAGTTCCAGCTATGTATACAAATCTGTGTGACTGCAGAAATGCAATTGCCCTGTGTATGTTGCAAAGGTCAGTAATTTGAAGCTTCCTGCAAGTTACATCAAACATCATGGATTTGCATCAACATGCAAATGTTAAATACACTTGCTAATTTTACTTGTAACCCATGAATTGCTTTAGATATTATCAGCACCATCTTGTCAGGATGCTTAGAGTTGGAAAAGTCCAGGCTTAAGTAAGCACAGCGACAGGATTGGTAAAATATGCTATGAGAAACCATCTCAGACCTCCAGAAAAATCCATCTGAATGTTTTCATGTTGCCTTTTATTTACAAAATATGTAATCTTTAACATAACTTTTCTGACTTTTTAATATTTTCATGCTGTTATCTCACTATCTTTTTTTTTCTGATAGCTCACTTTTCAGAAATTCACAAAGAATGGCCTCCATAATTGCTGTGATTTGACTGTGGAAAACAGAAAATGTGAATTACATCGTAGGCTTTAGACAGGTCTTTTGATTAGTAGTCCTATCATCTGGGGGGATGGACACAAGAATGAGACTAAAGTGGTCTCATCCTATTATGGGGTTCCCAGTCAAGCTATTTTACATTTTTTGCTTTAGTGTCCTGATTTGTAAAAAGACAATTAAAACCTATTTTCCTTAAACAGATATTAAATGGGAGTTAATTGATAATGTCTGTACACTGCTTTGAACATCTAAAGAACAATACGTGAATGGTAAGTGCTGCTTTCTCTTTCATTTTTTAGTGTATGTCTCAGACTGTTTTTACCTCTCTTCTCTAAACTCTTCTTACACTTATTTTATACTTCTAATATTGATAAATCCAAAGTCAGCTTCTGGATTCAGTCTTAGTGAACCTGGAAAAATTCTTCTATGTGACCATGTTGCTTTTTCTTTTGTTTTCTTGGTGTTATACTGACTGTTCTTTGTTAATTTTGTACGTCTTCACTCTATTAAAAGTCAGATGAAACCTTTGCCTTATAATACTTATTCCCTTTTCTCCAGATTTCTCCTCTTTTCTCTGAATCATTTATTCTTATTTCTTTTCTGACTGTTCATATGCAAGCGTTTTCTGAGTATATAGTATGTGGGACCATTCAAAAAAAATCAAGTCAGTTCTAGCTTATGCATTTACAAGACTCAGAGAATTTCGTATTCCTAGTGTGTAAGATGATTTTCTCATAACTTAATTATGGTAAACAAGAAGGAGCAGGCCAAATGAAGAAAGATGGAATGTTTTGTTTTCTAATGAATTTCACACAGACGTAGCAGTTTCTCTCTTTCTGGCTTAAAACAAGGAGCATGCAAGTGGTATGAACAACACTGTCAGCAGCAACCTCATTTGCTTAACCTCAGTGCATAAAAAAGAGATGAAGTTTTTTGGAACGCAAATATTATTGTGAAGTGGGGGAAAAAAAGAGGAGAGGAAAAAATATACGTTACACATGGCTGCTTTTAATGGAAATAGTATGATGTCGTTTCTCCCTTTCTTCATGGTTTGAAGTCAGCGATCCCCAGAGAGAAAAATTCTGAAGTTGTAATGAAAAGGGATCATTTCAGAAAACATAAGAGGCAGTTCCCTCTTCTTTTATGTTCTAGGGAGAGAGAATGTTTCCATTGTATGTGGCTTTTTGATATATGACTTTGAAAAGAATATTCAATCCTTCCATGAAAAGGTTGAATATTCTTCTTTGCTTAGTTCTCATTCCTGAATTACATTGAAATCCCACTCCCTGGTTATTCATAACTTGCTAAAGTTACCCTGTGAGGCTTAAAATTGTAGCAGTCTAGTCTAGTGAAGACATTTTAAAAAGAAATACCAAGCTAAAATAAATAATGCATTGCAGAATAAACAATATCTGAGACACAGCAGAGGGAGAATCAACACCATCCTTCCCTTTTTTTTTCCCTCATGGTGACTACAGAAAAATTTATGCCAGTAAAAGGTTTTGCTTACATGAAATTGTGAGGCCATTTGTTGATGCAATGCATTTCAAGCTCAAAAAGTACTGGAAGGCTGAACTTGAGACATTCACACTATGTAATAATTGCTCCACTTAACAATTAAATCTTAAGCAGTTCTGTTACTGGATTGCTCTTTTGAAGCCTGGCTTGAAAACCAATACAGTAGTCCTGTAACAGTGTCTAAAAGAAAACTGGAGCTTCAAGAAATCTGTGTTGGACATTTTTCACTGTCATTCTTCCTGAGCTGCAAGCACAGTTTAATGTTCCACAGTGTGAAGAATTTCTAAGAACAACTGGATTAAAAATAGATTCCAAACAACAAAAGGTGACACAAGCAGAGGTGTATGTCTGTGGAAGTAGGGCAATACGGTAACATCTGTAAATACCAACTGAAATTTTTAATCTTCTTTTAATTAAAATTCTTAGAAATAATTTCACATGTTAAAACTTGAAGTAAGGAGTCGCACATGGTACTGCTGCATAATTTCCAGCTGAATGATTAGATGTTTGCTTTGCAAGTGTTGTGTTCTACTAACCTGAAGAGTGTTCTATTCACCTTCCCTGACATTAGACAAACAAAAATTTTATTAACTTGAATGTGTACCCTCATATCCTTTGTAGAAAGGGCTTCCCAGTTGTTTATGTGCCTTTTTCAGGATGACACCCCCTGTGAATTTTTCTTTTTGTTGACATGGAAAGGAAGTTAGGTGATCAGTCCAGACACACCTATTATTTCAATGTTAATTCATGGAAGAATTGTATCTCATCAGATCTCATGGGACTTTGAATACTGCCTAAAAAGTGTTCTCAAGTAATATTGAAAGAGTACAAACCTCACCAAAAAATGTGGGTATGGTGTGAACTCAATGTTTCATGGCAGGAATATGCATTTCATTCAACAACACCAGGGAGCACAGGGAGTCACTGCCGAAAAAAGTTCTAGTCCACTGGCTATATGACTTTTATAAGTACACATCTCTTTTAATGCATCTGAGTAGTTTTGTGAGATTTAACTTGTCTTTTAAATAAAGTATGCAGGATTTGAAGTTTTAACTGACGTGCCCAGGCAACTTATATCTGTATTAATTATTTCGGGATTTTCCAGCAGTGTCTTGTGGTATTCATTTTCCATTTCTGTAATAAAAAAGACAGTGATTTTTACTAAGTAAGGCACATAGGTTTAACTCAGTCGGTAGAACTTCATTCAGGGTGACTTCCTAACTTTTTATTGTATGTGTTGAAAAATATTAATCTCATAGTAAATACTTTTGTAAATTCCTGCTTAGAAATGCAACCCTCTCCTGTCCAACACACTCTGTAAGAGCTTCTGTAACTACTCTTTTGTGCAGGATTCAGCTGACCTAACCCAAGACATAAAAGGTTAGCATCTCACCTTAGTTAATTCTCTATACAATTTCTAGATGCACAGGTTAAAGCAGATGTTTCAGACAGGTGCACTGAATTACTTTCCTCAGGTATGGGTATCCCTCATTCCAAAGGAGCAGAGATGGCAAATGGGGACAAGACACCTAACTCGAAAAGAGATCAAATTAATTCCAACACAATGAAGTCCATATTCTATATTTTCTTGGAGCAGAATCTTGTTCAAAGACGTTTCATGGAAGATGGTAATTAACTGTAGGCTTTTTTGAGAAGAGCCCTTTCTACCCGAACAACAGTGTTTCACAGAATAGAGATGAGCTTTTCCCTTTACTCTTCATTTTGTTTCCATCTCATAAACCCCTCTGAATGCATTCTGATGGTTTCCAGAGTGCCCAAAAAAAATTGAGGAAGGGTGGTATAGGCACAGACAGCCTGAGTGGAGAGAGTAGCTCAGAGAGAAGAGCCTGGGATTCAGGTGAGGCTCACATGCTGTTGTGCAGTGAGGGCAAGAGTGGGATGACAGCATTTCACAGCTGAGACTGAGAATGACTGGGCCACCAGAATGACATTGAATGATGGGGAATGACAAGAACATAGTGGGAACAACTTGGATTATCAGCTTAGAGGGAGAGACTTGTAGCACTTAGACTAGGACTTGTGTAGGACCACTGTTTCCCCATATCACTTTACACTCCGGCCACATACACATGAAACTCACCAATAACACAGGTTTAGCTCATCCTCAGACAGTAAAATGGATGTTTTGGCAAGACTCCACTTCAGGTCTAGATTTGCACTTGACACAATGTATTTCCTTGTATGGTTTCTACAACCAGTTCATTTTGGTCACTGTGGTTTGAGGATAGACTTGACCAAATCCGAATCTGTGTCACAGCCATTTCAAACACAGCATAATTATAGATTACAGCATTTTTAAATGGCCCACATTCATGACTAAAATCCAAAAGGCCCATACATGTAAATCTGCAGCAATCAAGTGCTTAAGCACCATTCAACAAAATGAGCTTGCAGATGGGTAATGAAAATTTGAATCAACAGGCTCTGGTAACCAGTAACCTTACACTGAATGCCAGCTGAACATTTAAACTGAAAATGCAAAGCAGAGAAGCACAACAACTCAATTACCAACTTCCTTTCTATAAAGAAAATATTGTTTCAAGTGAGCTGTTCTAATGATCAAATATACCACAGGAATGTGTCAGCAATTAGAGCACTCAACATAGCACACTTTTTTCAACTTATCCTTATCTAGCATCTTCTAAACACTAAGGAGAGATATATCTTTTGGCCCCAGACTACATGTACAAAAATATGCTGGAGACCAACCTTAAATAATTAGTCCTTAAGGAATGCATATACTCACTGTGTGATCTCCCATCTCAAGCAATACTTGGTTTAGGAAAGGGTGATGAGCTAAGAGACAGTGCTATCTGCTGATGAAGATGCAGAGAGAATTGAAATAAATCATACTTTTTTAGCTAAAACTTGAAGCTCATGACTAGGTAACAAGAATCAGTTCAAAACTCACCTGTAGTGTAGGCAAAATTGATGTCTGCTTCCCCAGACATGAGGGTCTGTGCTAGGCAGGGTCTGATTATTCCACCCATGGTCAGAGACAGAAGAGAGATGCAGGAAGCGACCAGGAGGAACAAGATAGCTACAGCTTCCAGGGGATGCTAGAGTAGAAAGCAGAAACTGCCTTGCTCTTCAGCACCATCTTCCTCCTGTCTTTCCAAGGCTCTGACACTGGCAAGGTTTTGCTGCCCTATTACAAGCAAGATTTGTAGCAACTATTTTGAGATGTGTAGTAGAGCAGGGTTTAGCAGGGTGACGTGAAGAAAGCAGAAAGGAAAGAGGAAGAAATAATTTCTTAGGAATAAAATACTCTGGGGCACCCTGTTAGCACAGTGCCTGATGGATGGTGCAACCTTGTGCCAGGCTAAATACTGAGCGCCTGCACATGCTGGAGGTGCTTCACCTTTGTAAGCCCAGCTGGAGTGCTAGAGAACATCATTGTGCTTAGTCCAGTGACTGCACCTTCAGCAGCTGCAGAGAAGAAACTGACATCTATAACAATTATTTAGTGCATTTATGACACATTGAATTGGAAATTTTGAATAATTCACTCGCAAGCTAATTAGGACTGGAAGCCAGTTTCAGTCAGGGGTTGTTGTGTCACCTACCATATCTGTTCTATGTCATCACTTAGGTATTTCCACAGCACGTCTGACTTCATAATTTACTAAGTAGCCTAGCGCTCCACTGACCATGCTCCTGAATTCTTTTAATATAACACAGCTTTGGCATAAGATTTCCCAGCTATCAAAAGGACACTTTATCCCAGGACACTTTAAAATTATAGTCAGGATACTTGAACAGCACTAACTTCAGATTCTGAGTCAACCAAAAAGGTAGCAATTCAGTATTTTTTCCCTAAAGATGGAGATACAAAAGCAAACACTTGAACTCCACCTAAGGCAACAAGAAAATCCCAGTGCAAATGCTGTTATATAAGTAGGTTGATATTACTTGTGTCTCACATTTCATGCCTTTGTGAAGCTTAACAGTGTGCATGATTTTAGACATGAGAGGATTTTAATATGTGAACAGGCTTGCAGGTGAGAGAACAAACAGATGGCAGGTATGCCATTGGAGCAACTGTGAATTGTGGGTATTTCAGATTTTTACCACAACATTGCTGGAGTGCTGGGAGTTGTTCCAAATTACCTCACTAGCTCATCTCAATTACATTTTTAAAAAGTTGGGGAAGATGACATGAGCCTGGGGCAGCAGGCAAGAAAGAGGGGAAAGAGACGGATGGGAAGGGGCGTGGAGACAGCAAGAGAGAAAGAAAGAAAGAAAGAAAGAAAGAAAGAAAGAAAGAAAGAAAGAAAGAAAGAAAGAAAGAAAGAAAGAAAGAAAGAAAGAAAGAAAGAAAGAAAGAAAGAAAGAAAGAAAGAAAGAAAGAAAGAAAGAAAGAAAGAAAGAAAGAAAGAAAGAAGAAAGAAGCCTCAGAACTGTTCTTTCACTTCTCAAATGTTTTTCAAAAAGTAAAAAGATGTATTGAGCCCTAAGGCAACAGCCTAAAAGCTCATCTAGGTTGTACATAGAGAAAACAGGAATAATACCACAGGTTTCAACCATGATTTACAATAACATGAATGAAAGCTGATTCTGGCAGAGCTCCATCTACTTAATGAAAAACTTGTTGAAGAGGAAAAAAAATGGCTAAAAAAAGACTGATAGAAGATTAGCAAGAACTAGCATGAACATGATTCCAGCATTTGTATATCTATCATTGAGCACCATGTGATTAGTAACAAATATTTTGTTTCCAGTTTTTTAATTGCACTATTCCCATTTTGAATCTGCAAAGCCACGATTGTCTGCCAGTTCCTTGTAGATGTCACAGCACATAAAAGTCTTGGACATGGATTTGAAACCTTCCAGTGTTATTCAAGGACAGTATCTGGGCATAGTGGTGCAGCAGAAAATAGGAAGGTGGCAATATGGAAAGCAGACCCAAAGGGACACCAGTAAACACTTTGCTTCTCAGCTCCTTGTAACTCTATCAGTGTTTGCCTCTAGCCCAGCATCTCACTTTTGAATACTCCTTGAATACAAAGAAAGCATGCAAGGAAATCTGTTATTTGATTATCTCTGCTTTTCTATCATTCCTTCTGAGACTCAGGCCTCTGCTTAAAAAGGCAAATAGCAACACTATATCCTCAAAGGCATAGAAATAAGAGCTGAAAAGCCATCTCTTACATCACCTAACACAGACTCTGCCAAGAATTGCTCCCTACAGTACATTCATAAGTGTTTCCTACTATGCAGCTCTAAATGACCGAAGTGATCAGGCTTCCATTGTCTCCCTGGGGAGGTTTCACCACAGCCTATTCAGGCACACTGTTTGGAGAACAAGAGACAGTGATTTCATTGTGTATCACATCTCGGGGTTTCTACAGAGAGGTTGGCTCCATGCTGCACCTGGAGCAATCTGAAAAGTTCTGATGATGCAGTGGTGAAATTTCCTGTTCACTTGTCATTGTGAACCTGATGGGCAACACCACCGTCAGCTAACTTGCAAGGGAGCCAAATTCCTAGTCAGCTCTGCTTGAAATAGATTCCATGCTGGGCTATGACCCTCTAGTGAAAACATCTTGCAACTCTGCTTGGCTTCAATTAATGTCCCTTGGAAGTCCATGGACAAGGGACAAAGCTCTTTTGGTAAGCTCTTTGGGACAGTGACTAGCAGACTCTGTGTGCCGATTATCATAAGTAAACAACAACAACAACAGTTGTCAGAAGTTAATATGTACAGTTCTTCCAATAAATTGACATGATATACGTCTGGGGCCAGGGCCAGAAAATGCCTAACTCCCTGATTATGAAAGAGGTGGAATTAAGGTACTAGTTATTTTCCAGAGATTAATCAATTACACATTGTGATACAAGGTTTGATTCTGATCTAACTCTTCTCATCTGCTGGGGTAACTCAACTGGCTCCTGTGGAGCTCTTCTTGACTAACACCAGTGCAGTGAAACAAGAGTACCTTCATTTGTAAGCTGTGAATATTTGGTAGCATATACAGTGGCTGTAGTACTACTTTCTGAGAAAGAGTTCAGATGCTGGTAGGATGCTGGCACCAGATATTACCACAGTGGTATAAAATATTTGAAACCACTAAGCAGCTCATCTTTCTTCCATTGGATTAAGTATGGTCTAAAAATTATCTTTGTAATTTATTTAAGATGCTACTTTTTGCCAGGCAGATAAAAATAATCTTATCTTAATAACATATTTTGTTATTATATTGGGGTTTTTTGAGAAGTACCTTTAAGGAACACGGCACGGGAGAAGATGTTATTTGGAGGTTATTTATTCTGGAATCAACTTCCCTGAACTCCTGATAATGGTTTCTAAAACATTTCTGTAGTTTCAAGGTTGAAATGCTTAGCATTTCCAGATGCTGCTTCCTAGTGCGATGAAACGCTGGAACCACATTAGCTGCAGCCTTCTGCATTTCTTAGAAGTACATATTTTCAGAAGAGCTTAGCATTGGCATGATTGTGTTTCCTGTGATGTAAATGAAGATTTCCTGCAAACTTCAACTGCAGCAGATAGAGGCAAATGCTGAGTACAAAGTCTCACCCTTGGTGACTTGCCCCTGTTGCAGCTAACTTTTAGGAAAGCCAATGTCACAGCAAGTGTATCGGCTGTTTTAAAACTACTTTGCTCCTTTCATTCGTACATAAGATTTATAAATAAATTCAGGCATTTTTGTTCCAATAAGCTCTATTCATAATGACACTATCCTTAAATAGCAGGAATTCACTATAGTAATATAATGAATTCTTTTCTTTGTTTTGTTTGCAAGTTGATTAAGCGCAATCACAGTGGCTTAGTTCAGAATCTTTCCTTTATGGAATACATTTAAAAATAAAACAAAACACGGTCACCCGTGAAAGACTTCATAAAATGTCCAGGCTGTGAAAGGCAGTCAGCAATCTGTGCAAGTCACGTTCAAAACCTTTGTTTGACAAACTTTCCCAGAAGATTGGCAAAATGTTAAATAGCAACTGTACAGGGAATTAGAAAATGAACAGAATCAGCTGACCTGAGAAAGATCTGAACTTGTAGTTCTTCCCACAGCCAACTCTATCATACAATTTTTTTCAGAAACATTATGCCGATAAAATCTCCCAGGCTCTGAATATTTACTGCTCAGTCATTTATTGTCCTTTTTAATAAACAGGTCAGGGGAAGTATTTGTGAACATGGCATATTTTTTTCCAAAATCATCAGGCAGCCAATATTTTTCAGTACAATAGCCTACTTGTCTTGGGCAACTTTTTCATTCTGAACAAGGGTATGAATGTTTCAAGATTAGCAGGACAAATGACTTATTTATGTTTATCCCTCTTTTTGTTGTACCATTTCTTTAAATACCCTTTCATTCCATTCAGCTATCCTTACCTTCACTAGCTGTTGTAGATAGTCTTGGTTGTGCATTAATTATTTTAGTTTTATTAAAGAATATCAGACTCTGAGGGTCCCACTACAGTAATAAGACCACCTCAATGAACAGTTGTCTTCTTGCATCTCTTTGCAGGGCAATGCAGTGCAATGACATGGATACAATCCCTGGGGTGACATATTCAAAGCTGCCTACAAATTAGCTACTTACAGCAGGCAAGACCCTCATAGGTATTTGAACTTCTTTAGTGTTAGTTCAAACATGAGCTCTGCATTTCTATACTCATCAAAGTCTGCCTGTTTCAAGCCTTGAAATTTCATTGACTTTTCTAAGCAAATTAGTATAATTTAGAAAAGCAAATACTGCTTTTCTAAGCAGTATTTTTGTCCTCTTGTCATTTGCATTACTTTGGCAGTGCTTAGTGTGCCTGCCCTTCCTCTGTCCCCCATACAATACCTATACAACCCCGTGATCCCCGGAATGCAGCAGTGCCTGTGACGTGCTGGTGGAGATGAGAACACCAGAACAGGAGACATGGCTGTGGCAGGACACTGCAAACCTCCTGGGTGCATTGGCTAATGCTGCGCTGGGATGGGACATCAGAGTAAAGCATTTAGTTATCGTTAATTACTTCCTCCTGGAACAAGGACTCAGGGAACCTTGGATGGAATGATCAGCGCTTTGCCCTGAGAAACACTGGACTTGATTCACAGATGCTGTTGTGGAACAGCACTCCATAACAGGGACCAAATTAGGCTCATATCCAACATCCTAGCAGAACCAATAAAACCCCACTCAATATCTATGCCTCCGTGCCTAATTTCAAAAGGTAATAATGTAGAAATGTGTTTAAAAACGTGTAGGATTACATAAAAAAGGAAACCTCCAAGTTTTGAAGAGTAAAGTCTTTGCAGATGGCATGCAGATAATTCAAAGACAGTTGTCCTGGTTTTGGCTGGGATAGAGTTCATTTTCTTCGTAATAGCTGGTACAGTGCTGTGTTTTCGGTTTAGCACGAGAATAATGTTGGTAACACACTGATGTTTTAGTTGTTGCTGAGCAGTGCTTGCACAGAGTCAAGGAAATTTCAGCTTCTCATACTGACAGAGAGGAGCCTGGGGCTGCACAAGAAGTGGGGAGGGGACACAACCAGGACAGCTGACCCTTACTGGCCAAAGGGGCATTCCATACTGTCTGGCATCATGCTCAGCATATAGAGCCTGGGGGTGCTGGCCAAGGAGTGGCTGCTCCCGCTGGGGGATGAGTTGGGCATCAATCAGCTGGTGAACAGCAATGGTGTTGCGCATCACTTGTTTTGTATATCCTTCTATCATCATCATCATCATCATCATTACTACTATTATTATTATTATTATTCTTTTCCACTCCTTTTCTGTCATATTAAACTGTCTTTTTCTCAACCCACGAGTTTTACCTTTTTTTCCAATTCTGTCCCCCACTCCAGTGAAGGGAGTGAGTGGATGGCTGTGTGGTGCCTAGCTGCCTGCTAGGTTATACCACAATAATTGTGTATTGGAGGCACAGATCAAATACATGCCACATCCTTAAAAAATCATAAAAATACCAGAAGAAAGCAGGTATGATGGCAACTGATTGAGGAAGATCTGAGAGATCAGAAGATCTCTCTAAGAAAAGGTCATTAAATCTGAAAGTTTAAATGGAATTCACTCAGAGGCAGGAATTTTGAGAAACTACTTGCAAAAGACATGGAAATGCATAAAAAATTATTTTTCAAACATGTTAGGAAGAGGCATCTTGCCAGAGAATCTGTAGGGCAAGAGATTATTTAGTTGTAAGGGCCAAACAACATCCTCTTTAAGAAGACAAGTGTAAAATTACATTTCCATTGCAGCAGCTTGGGAAAGTTACCACACTAGGATGCTTCTTTGCACAGGGTGCAGCTGATGATTTGCTTCAAATTGGTGCCAAAAATTATGTGAATCTGCTGGAAGACCTTGTCATAGTCACTGACAGGTGGAATTCAACACAGGTAAATGCAAACTCCATTCCTTACACCTACTAGGATAGGTTCCAAGTTGCTGCTAACACTGAGGAACAAAGTATTTGTCTTGTAATAAATAATACATGAAATGATCAACTTAGTGCTCAGTACTCTTCTGCTGAGGCCTTTTTCTTTATTCTGGCCTTTTTATGTCAGAAAATACATAGAGGGGAGGAACAAAGATGATTAGCAGTGAGGAGTGGCTTCAACACAAGACCCAAATAGTCCAGAAACACTCTTCTTCCTGAAAAAGGAATGAGGGACGGCCTTACAAGAGATATCACAAAGGACACAGAGCTCAAGATGATGGTTGGAAAGACTCTTCCAGTGCAGGAACCGGAAGGTGTCAAGTAAAGGCAGAGCTTCTAAAACAGAAAAAAAGGAATATTGTTTCACATTCCACATAGCTGAGCTGTGGATTTCCTTGACACAGGATGCTGTGGGCAATCAAAGTTTATATAGGTTCAAAGACAATTGGACAAAGTTAAGAAAATTCTCTCAGGGTTTATTAAATGTAAAAATGCAACCTTTCCTTTGAGAATAACAAATCACTGGAAGCTAGGAGAACATCAGGGCGTGTACCACTACATACTTATTTTGTTCTTATACTTTCCCCACACACCTTCTACTGATGGCTGTCAAAAGCAAGACCCTGGGCAAGGCAGGCCTTTGATTTGGTTTGATTTGATTTGATCCTTACTTTCTTGTTGCTTTTTGAGACAGTCTGTATGCATAGGAGATCTCCCCACTGTGCTACTGCTGGGACAGCAGTTTAGTTGCTGCAACTGGTTTTCAAGGCTCTCTCCCCTCAGTGCTCCTACTGAAGAATTTCCTTTGCTTGTTAACAACAGGCTGGAGTCCAAACGCAGCCCAGGAGGGTGTGTCCTCCCTGCCCTGCTGCTGTTTGCCATGGCACACCTGTGTCAGTGGGGGAGATTTGGAAGACACATAGCATGGGGAAGGGACATTCATTTTTCAGTAGCTTAATACAGACAGAGACCAAGATGAATGGAGCTGGTTTCCAATATTGCCCTGGAGATGTAGAAAGCTTGTAGAGAAGGTGATATAATGGTGATCTAGTGGTGTCTACAGTGTAAGCACAACTATTGTTATGACTAAAAATGGTTAGATTTTTGGTAATTTATTTTTTATGTTTAAAAAGCCCTGTGAAGCAGAATACATGTGCTTTTTCAACCTGTTGTGATATCTGAGTTTCTACAGCAGACTGTCACTGGATTTTTCTAAAGGTGCTTTTTTTCCACTCTGATGGGAAAGAGACAGGTTGGTTGCAAACAGTTACTCAGCCTGTCAGCTTTCCATTCAGTCATACCAAACTGGAAGGCTGGCTGTTACACTAAACCAAAACATCAGACCCACCCCTGTACCAGAACCTGGGCTAGGGAAAGCATGAGGGAGGAAAGTGGTACAAGTTTGTGTAATCTGTAAGGTCAGACAGGCAAGACACAGAGAAAGGATGGCCTTGACTAGGGTGGCCAGATTCAAATTTCTAATCCAAGGGAATTAAGAATGTTTTTACTTGTGTTGCTTTTCTCACAAAGACGGTACTTTCACTTCTAGCTGTAAAAGAGATCTGCCACAGGTGGGGACCTCTGCAAACCTGTCTGACCTGATGCATGCATGGACAGGAGGGTGGATAGAAGAAACCCACTATGGGAAAACCTCCAATGACTGATGTATTTCCTAACAGTCAGCAGGCTTGAATCAGGTAAGAAATACTGAATGCAGATACATGATGACACCACAGCTATCCAAACCACATAGCCAACAAAATAACTGTCCACGACAAAAGAGCAGAGAAATAGGGCAGTTTTCTGCTGTATTTTGGGCATTAACACCCTGCAGAGCAAAAGGTAAGCTGACATTATGGATTACTGTATAAAATTTTCTGTCTTCTCTTCTATTCCTTCTGCGACCTGTACCTTTCAATTACTGTGTCTCACCATTATTCAAGGCTAAGTTTCTTTCACCAGATTGTTGGTACTTGAGTATAGACTTTTTGTTACATGGGTATACATCTTCCAGGATTATGATGTCTGTTCATGAAGGACACAGCAGCACAAATAATAATACAACTATAGGTAGAAAAATTAATTATAAACGACTTTGTTAATGAAATAATTATCTCAATGCATTCTGTAGTGACGAGTGTGGTTTTATGAGAAAATGCCATCTTGGAAATACAGTCCTGTATGTTAAACGAGGTAATGATAGTAATGGGACTGTGATGCAAAGAGACTGAATACCTTATATTGAACGTTTACAGGGTCTAATTCCAGACTTGAAAAGTAATTGCATGTTAGAAGAAAAATACCTATTACTTTATCATTCAAGGAATTCACAAGAGGGATAGGCAGCCAATGAAGACATTTCAATGCGAATAGAGTGTTTATAGGAAAAACTACTATTCCCTTACCTGATTTGCAAACACCCTCATTTAAAAATTCTCTGACATTCAGTATTAAGATTGGCCTTGATTGCAGTAATCAGCTCAGTTACAAAAGGCTTCTGCTAGATATAACAGTAATGGTACAGAAGGTGCTGTTCTCAGCAGGCAAATGTAAAACCAGATGAAAGAGTAATGATACAGAAGAACAACCTGGGTGATCACAGATAATAAGGAAAGCATTTGACTTCAACCAAAGTTTTAATGGAAGAAACTTTCTACCAGTAGAAATAGGAGTGATGTGGGTGGACCATATCTAATAGTTCTAACTGCAGAAAATTATTTTGATGCATCCACGCATGCCTGCCAGTTCGGCAATGGAAATTCTTAGATATATGTGTGAGACACAGAGAACATGGTTCCCCTTCAGCGATACAGTGAGATAAACACAGATGAGACTTTAGACCTGCTTAGGTCTAAAGCAAGTAGGAAGCTGATTCTGTGATGGACAAAGCACTTTCATTTACAAACTTTTTCCTTTTCTGATAATTTGTAGTGAGCACTGCAGAGCACACTGAGCATGCACGTTGTCAGCATGGTAGCACTGGAACAGACAAACACAACCCAAATTACTTCATTTGCCTTGTCTCTGCCAGTGTGTGCACCCAGAGCTCGGCAAGAAGCAAGGCTTTCTGCTGCATTGACAAATATCAGCTTTACTGAGGTTCTCATGCTGTGGAAACAGTACCCACCAAGGCTTTGGAGATAGATTTCTCTCTTCTTTTGAGGGGAGCTTGAGGACATAACATATTGAACAGGCTTAAAAATGAAAATAAAATGTTGCAAACATTTTCCATGACATGTCAGTGGAAAGTTGCTGAGTTGGTTTTAATCTGCAAAAATTATTCTGATTTTTCTGAAAGAAAGATAAAAGTGTGTTCCTGTTGTAGAGAGCTGTGACCGTTTTACAGCATACCTCCAAAACCCTATCTACTGTACTCATTTTCAAGGCAGGCCAGGTCACCTCCTACACATCATGGGAGAACAGAAAAGTATTTATTCTTCTTGCATTTGCTTAAAGTAGAGGAAATGGTACAATTTCATAAGGATTTTTTTTAAAATATGTATCAGATGAAAAAATACACCCAGACCTTACTTTAAATGAATTTGTATGTCAGCTTCTAACTTCCAGCAGTGATGTTAGTGGCAAAGCAGATTAGAAAATTGAAAAAGCAGTAGGTGAACAGGAGTTCATACAAAGAAGGATGGGAAAATATCCAAGCAAGCGGCATCAGCAAGGGAGTTTATAATTTAATTAAATTATGAAAAGAGTAATGGGTCAAGTGATGAAAACAACAATACAGCCTTTCAAGGCAATAAGGATTAGAGAAGCCATCTTCCAGCTCACAAAAAAATCAGCCCTTCATTCCAGTAACACAAGAGCAATTGTAAATTCTGTGGATTAAGTTTGCATGCAGTGAGATATTAGATTTGCTCTAAGCTCTGCAATGCCTACTTTAGCAACTGTGCCACAAGTGCACAGTGAATATTCTGAATAATTTTATGCCCATAGGATGCCTATGGACCACAAGTGTGAGTTGAGGTCATCGTATAAAAAATGAACTATGAAAATGTTAGGATTGTCCAAAAGTTTCATTTTTCTTGATCTTTTTACAGCATTAAGATACACTGCCAAATTTAACACGAAGGCCAATAATTGCTGTATAGACACCACAGATGCAAAACCATCCCTGATTACAGACTGAGCCCATTCTGTACCTCTTCTTTCCCTGCCTCTTACCTTGTTTTCCCGTTCATTCCCCATGGGCAGAAGGACCCAGTTCCTGATTGTGTCATACAGAGTTTTAGGAGTACATTTTCCTCTGGTACTCAAAATATTTTTCCTTTTTCTGAGTTGCTTTATACTTGTTTCATTTGCTTTATACAGCTAAATTTCTTCACATCACAACAGCTTTGGAGAAAGTATGCAAGAAGAAAGCAAGTGAAGTTTTAGAATACATGCAACAGCATTGCCTGATCTGAGGTTTCAAACTGCCTTAAGTGTCATAGGCCTCTTCTGATGCCTTTTTAAATAGCTGCCAGCAGTCCAGAGGTTCATTGGAGATTTATAATATCATACTGCTCACAGTAATAATACTATTACTGCAATTTATGATTAATAGAATTACTCAGATATTTAGTTAATAATCCTTTAGTCACTTACTTAGCCTCTTAGCAAGATGGAGTTGACGGTCCAGCTCACCGAGCTATTTGTGATGCTTCCTGTTTCATATCTTTATTACTCTTTGGCACCACTTGTTTTGCT
The DNA here is from genome assembly GCA_013398955.1 of Callaeas wilsoni. Classification (NCBI taxonomy): domain Eukaryota; kingdom Metazoa; phylum Chordata; class Aves; order Passeriformes; family Callaeidae; genus Callaeas; species Callaeas wilsoni. Next base: position 76,350 of record VWPU01017891.1, read on the forward strand.
CAGGAGTTCAAAATCACCCATAAAACATAAGCAATTGCCAGCAGTTTGTATGTAGGGTAGTATTAATAATGCCATAGAATGAGGATTTTGAACTTGGAAACTCTCTATTTTTAGAAGAAAGCAGCAGGACAGATCTAAGTAGATTGTGCCAAAAGAGAAAAGTGATAGAAATACTAACAGCAAATATCTTCTCCTAGACCACACTGACATGAAATCTGGGATTTAATTAAGGAAACCAACATGCCATTGAATGAAGCAAACAAACCTCCAACAGAAAATGAACTGATTTAGTGTGTTAACAGTTATGGGAGATGTTTTGTCTTGTGTCCACATGGTAATCCTGGGCCAAAAGCTTCCTTAAACCTTCTTTGGGTTTTCAGTGCTATTGCAGAGATATAATAAAGGATCTATCTCTGCAGTGATCTTCCTTACAACTGCAACCCTATAAACCTTGTGGCTGTCTTTGGCAGTCCTTGACTACTTTACTGGTAATGAAAAGACTCGGAAGAATAGTTGTCTAAACCATCTTAGTTAGATCTACAGCNGAACAACAGAAAAATTATAATAATAATAATAATAATAATAATAATAATAATAATAATAATCAGCAGTAGTGGTTCAATTTATATAATTATTTTGTTACATTTTAGCTACAGAGCTAAATAGGATATTTTGATCATGTAATGCAAGAGGCTGCATTATGTTCTTCGAGTGTTTTAATAAGCTGAATTGTTAAAATCCTTCACATTTTTTCCTATATCTGGACTGCAGTGGTTGATAGAGAAAGCTGCTAAGACAGAAGAACAAGACATTCCCACATGAAAAAATACGAACAACAAGTAGCAGAGGACTGTGTTTGATGCATGAAAGAGCTACAAATACTGAACAGATAAAGTGAGGCTTATTATCTCTTACCTAGTGCTTCAGGAGTTTGAATATGCTAAGAGACTCAAGAGTTGAAGTGCTGTAGCAGGAGTAATCTGGAGAGCAAGAAACATTGCCTAAGTGCCAGGACTGCCAGGCTGTCACATTCCTACCTGGGCTGGCTCTCAGACAGAAGCGTGGCCAGAGGTCTGCAAGTGTCTTGAATACTGTGCATACCACCAACAAACTCGGAAAATGTTAGCACTCCAAGACTTGGGAATTTTATTTTTTTTTTTAAACGTTTCAATCATTATAGTTAATATTCCAAGCTGGGAATATATTACTTGAGGAATGGACGTGGGGCATGGTGTCTATTTTTCCTCTACATTCTTAATCAATATTTATTAATGCTAAATAGTGATCAACATGGGAGTCAGTATCTTCTATAGTTTGAGAAGTAACTTTTCTCACAGTAAGAGTCTCCACAGCTTTCCCATGAAAGCAAACAGGCTTCTTGCTGTGGGTAAATGGATGCAGTTCCTCTCAAGTCGATGAAAATCTGGCTTTAGGGAATTGTTTAGTGAGTGTTTCTTGTTTTGAGTATTTTCCTTTTTTAGACCGTTTGTCGCTACTGGTCAGTCAAACACTTCCAGCAAGCCAGGAACACTCTGTTATGGAACCACTGATACAAATACCCTTGTCCCAGCTAATGCAATATTAAATGCAAAAGAACTTTACAGTTCTGTGATATGTTTTCAAGTCTGAAAGAAGCTCATTTTTGTTAAGGAACATGCTGGGGTCTGGAAACTGTTGTCATTTGAGACTTAAAAATATGTTGTACAACAAGAATCTTGACTTTTCAGAGTTCGGGATGTTTTGGAGAGTGGCCTGCTACTTGCCTGGTTTTATGTTTTGGGATCAACTACCCTTTGTTTTATGGGCTTTCTTTCATTTCTAAAGCTACTTTCAGTTCCATAATTTTTTTTTTTCCAAACCTTTCCAATTTTCTAAGATCCCAAGATACACTATGTTCCCTTGACTAAATTCAGGATATATGTGTGAAGCCAAGCCTGTTCTCTTACATGCTGCTGTAAAAAAAGGTCAGCTTTTTGTCATTCACTTATCTCCTTCCTTTTCTGTTTCTACATGAATCACTTCATTGGCAGGCTATAATTTATAGTTTCCTCCCTGTAATATAAGTGCAAATGGTTCATTTTACTGACATAAATTATATGCAAAGGCCATGCTTAAAGCTGATCAGGCTTACGAGCCTAGTCTTACAGCCTTAATTTGTACCTTATACAAGAAGAAAAATAATAAATGAAAAAAGAATGGCATAAGGGAGTGTGGCAATTAAAATAGGTGGGAAGAGAGGAGGGAGATCTTTTTCTTGGATACGTTTTCCTTGGAAACTTAATTAACTCTAGATGAATCCCACAAAAACCAAAATAATTTGCAATTTATTTCTCAGTGTGTTAGCTCTGTATTATTGGTGAAATAAAAGAGAAATAAGTATATAGCATTTAATAATTATATAAACACCCTTCTGGACATGAAATTAAAGAAGAGAAAAGAAAACAAATCAAAAGACCCTAAACAACAAGAACTGAAGCTTAAGAAATGAGAAGAACTGTGTATTGAAATTTGGGGTAGGGAGCCAGCAGCAGTGCAGCAACATGTCTGGGTAAAACAGGAAACCCCAAACCCAGTGAGCTGCTTTGTAATTTAAGATGCGGATCTCAGTGCCTGTAACGCTAGTAATGTGTCAGTTCTAGAAGCTAGGATGACACAAAACCTGTGTGGGAAGGAGGGAAAGCAACCTGCAATGTGGGATTGTTTGCCTTTTAATGAAGGATAGCTGAGAAGTTAATTGTACCTACGTGTTTTTTATGAATGCAGGTAACGTGATCCTGTGAAATCTATGGATGAAGTTCACCCTTCAGCTTCCTGTGAAGCTTGGCATGGGAGCTGCTATTGTGCACAGAATCACAGGATACACCAGTGCCTGGGAGGCAGCAGTCAGCGCTTGTTTGCTTTCATCAGTCATCTCCAGAGCTGTGATTAGGGCTCTCCCCAGATCATTCATGCTTTCCCTAGGAACAACCAGCATCAGTATATGATACAGCTTTCTGTTAGTAGAGTAGCCACGGTATAACTTGAAATTAAATTCTCTTATTTTAGGTATTTCTTAGAAGCTTCAACTCACGTGCCTTAAGGAAAAGCAGCCACTGCATTCCCCTACCAAAGTGAATGTACTGGTGTTAAATTTTACCATCTTCTTCAGCCAATGTAAGTAACATTAGTCCTGTTAGGACAAGGATCTTGGAGATCTGTGTGAGAATCATCACAGAGGGAAACACTAGGGACTTCTACCAAAAACATCATTTGCTTCACAACATGATCTGGATTTTTTTTTTTAACCCAATTGAATCCTTAATTAACTTAAAAATACCTTTGGCAACTCCTTCTCAGATATCTTAAAACAACAGAGAGAAAAATCTAAATTGTCTTGTATGGTATGCTTTCAAAACATCAAATTAGAAAGTGGCAGGTCATTTAACAAAAAAACACCTTAACAATAAGAAGTAAATTAGTGCTAATTATAAGCATTCTAAACAATAATTTTCTCTGAACTAAGGATCCCAAATATCTACTGGAAATCTAGCAGCTTCTCCAGACACAATGGACTCAGCTTGCTCCCTGGTGTTCACACTCTTCCCTTCAGGTTGGTGGCCATGAGATTTATGACATGAACGTACTCTGGCTTTTCCCATTATACCTCAGAACTAGGAAACTGCAGCAATGGAGAATATATTCAAAAATGCACCCACATCAAACCTGCCTGCTTAGTTGCCAGAGTCAGAAAAACACTCCCAAGGTAGACAGACTAGCAGTTAGCACAGCATGTCTGGCAGCAGCCTGCATTTGGAAGACTCCTATTAAGCAGAGGAATCGGAAAAAGTTGACTTAAAGCTGTGGAAAACAAATAAAGTCTTTTTCTGCTCTTCAAGAATATTCCTGTTGGACTACAGAAGCCAAACAGTGCTGCTTGTGAGCAGTTCCCTCACAAGTGACCCCAGCTGGCTGATTGCACCTGTTTTGCCCTAGAGCACAACGGTGAACCACAGTTTCTCTTCTCTGAAGAAACTCATAAAAATCCCCCCTGCTAATGCTGTTTAAACATGAAAACTGGACAGTTATTTTTCTGCAATTTCTAAAATTTCACGGTCCCAGCAACAGGCTCAATACATCTAGATTTCCAAAGGCTGACATTGGTGTGTTGCATCTATACAGTAGATTATATAACTTTTGCTTAAAGGAGTAACTACTATTAAAATAGTAGGGATCCTCATCCGGTAATATCAACACTGTAATGCTTTCCTTCATTTTTACTTCTGCAGCATGAATGAAGAAATTCCTGTGAATTATTGATCTGTTTCAGAGCCACTTTAGTCAGAACATCACAGTCCTGGGTGAAATCTTGGACAGAAGCCAGTCAGTGGAAAAACTCCCAAGACAGCATGATATTCAGCTTAAGATCCTAGTTTCTATAATCTTATGAGCTCACTCTAGATGGGAGATTGGTACTGTAGCTCTGAAGCCCTTTCTTCCTTTTTGACTTTTGTTAGCATAGATCAAAGACAATCTTCACACAAGTTAGTTTTCTTTTACTATCACTCATTGACAATAATGTTGTGCTGTGGAGCCAAAGTCGAAAGGAAAAGAGGAATAACTACTAATCGCTTATACTGGAAATTAATTCAGAATCTCCTCTGTGACTCAGTGATGTATACTGCTAAAGCTCACAGCGAACTTATTTTTTTAATTTTTTGAGATAATTCTAGAAAAAGCAGCTTAAAATGGCTTTAAAAATTTCCTGCAAACAGCCATGTGCAAAGCACTGTTTTGGTCTGATATAATATTTTTTAAGGAAATTGAAATCTTTCCTTTACAAAAATTTGAAGACAGTTTAATCAGGCTGAAACACAAATCCAGATGGAAGCTAACTGAACAAAACAGATGAACTTTATAGAATCAGAGAGGGAGGATTCATACTGAAACCAGCTGACAACATAAATAATAATTCATTAAAGATTTTGGTTAACCTGAATGCACTTTTGTTTTTATCAGAGAGCACTGTTCACTTCCATACCAATGGCTATTTCAGACTGTAGTCTCCATGGACAACTCCGAAAACAGCACTGCTTTTTAGCCAAGGGTAGAATAACTGAGCACAATCCTCTCTTGATTTACATGGAACCACAACACTGATGTTAGATTAAGTTAACTTGGAAATTCAGCCTATTTAGTAGTGGTCAGTTATGTGCGTTGCTCAGCTCCACTACACTGTTCATGATTCAGAGGAAATTTAAACCTCTGATTCAGTTGCATGCAATTAAAAGATTAAGTTTCATCCTTCCTTCCACTAAGCAAGTATAAAGTCAGTTTTTATTAGCAGTGCAATCACATCCTTTGCATTTTACCAAATAGCAAGTATTTTCAGTCAGTCTTTAATGTTCTTCCTGTTCTAACTGCTGCAAACTATCTTGTTCAACCAGTCAAAAATAGCATTCAAATAATGCTATTTGCTTTCTCCAGTTAGCTCAGGAGCTCTGTCTTGTTATGGTGGGATATTACGTGCAGCTACACCTACCTTTGTCACTTCTTAACAGGGCCAGAGTAATAGCCAGGAACACAGGACAGGAAAGGACATTCCAAGTGAAGTTTCTCCCACTGCTCTCCTTGGTGCCATGTCACACAAACTCTTCCACTAACTTGTCAAGCTCCATCTTTACAACAGCTGACCTGGGTAGGAAGTCAGACAGCCCTCTGGGAATGCCAGCTGGTGCTGGCTGCTAAAGCACAGCCAGAAACACACCGTGCCTATCCACTGGTGCTGGTCCCAGACTCCCACCAGAGCACATCTAAATCCACTTACATATGGCACCAATTCTTTATGCCAACAGACCCAGTACTTGCAGCATGGGCAAGGCCACACAACATACTGCTGAGAGCTCTAGGCTGAAAATCTTCTCTCAAAAGTGAGGTGCTGGGGGTTGTCCTGGTGCTCCTGAAAAGAAACCGTGTGAAGGAAAGGAAGTTCCTCTAGGTTTTTGTGGTTTTGTAAATACCCCCCATAACTCCCATGGCTTTCCTTCCATTCACACAACACTTTAAAGGTGAGAAAACCTCTTCCAGGGGTACCTAACATCAAAGTTAGGGTTTAACAGTTTAAAGAGGACAGGTAGGGCTCAGACCTGGACTTTGATTTTGATTTAATGTCTAGTGTGATCTTATCCAAAGAGTAAAAATTACCTGCCTCTCATAGATACTTCCAATGTTACGTATTTATCAAAAGTACTTGTTTATCTCAACCTACACCAAGCCAAACTCATCCCACCACTGAGGTGGTGTCACATCCAAGAGCAAAAATCTCAGGGTATTATAGGGAAACTTTCTATTGACTTCATCCTGTGCTGGCCTGAGCCTTTATTTGGCAATTTTCCTGAATGATGAAAAAGGAAAAAACAGCATATGTCTTCTCCTGGGAGACAGAAAGCATCTCATTTGAGCTTTCAAACAATAATTCTCCTTTATAACTATGTATTGTTTCTGGCAATAATTATCGATATAAAGCCAGATAAGTTTGGTGTAAATTAGCAGCCCTCTGTGAAGTCACTGGAGCTGTGCCAGTATATACCAGTTGAAGGAATGGCACATAATGTGATGTTCTGGAGCTGTGCCAATATATACCAGCTAAAGGCATGGCCCATAATTCTGTACATCAGCATCTTTGTGCTGTGCTCCTTTATCAACAGCTGCTACACATTGTAAAAACAGAAACAGAGTCCTGTCTTTCAAGGTCTGTGGAGAACAGGCAGTTTTCTCATTACAACTATTTTACAGAGTCTTTGAGAAACAGGCACCATATGTGATTAAGGTTTCTGGGCCCTTTCCCAGTGCAAATAAAAAATAATAATTGCATTAGACCCATGCAGTTTTTTCATGTCAAAGGTGGTTTGGTCCAAGTGATCTGGTATCCTTCTAGACTCTAAAAGATGCAGAGAGCTGCTCCCTTCAGGTCCTCATACACAGGCATTTGGTGCACAGGAGGTTCTGACCACTGTACTGCACACAAAAGGCACAAGCAACTCCTACCTACATCTGAGCTGCACTAGAAGACAAGTGCTCGGGCATAGGGCATGTTTATATTTATTCAGTTATTAGTATAATTTCATATGTAAATGTTTGATGAATTTCACTGTGTATGTATTAAGATGATTGAATGTTTTTTTCTTCCTTAAAGGTAAACCACCAAATTTTAAGCTCCAGAAGGTGTAATTAATAATATTTGCAGTCTGCAGTTATGGTGTTCTGCCTTGTATTCTAACACAGGACATGAGTTTTGCCTCAAGGTATTTACAACTTAATGTTGCCACAGGTAGTAAAATTTCCTTTTTTTTTTTCTTTGCCTCATCTAATTTGTTCTAGAGTCAGCTGCATAGCTAAAGCCTGTAGCTGCCACCCCCAGATTAATACTTGAGCTAGACCACCTAAATGCACTTCTCTTACACAAATACAAATGAGGACAATTACTAAGGATCCATGTTTCCCAGCAGACAATACGACCTTTGTCCAATTGATACGTGCTCGGGTTTTGTTGAGCATTGTTTTTCTTCTGAAAGAGTGGTAGCAAAAGTACAGCCTTCCCATTTTTCCTTGGAGCCTGGGATCAGTAGACTGTTGAGTGAGATTTCTTGCCTTATCTAAACCGCTCAGTGATGGTCACTCGGGAGCAGACAGGCAATGCCACAGACGTTCCCAGACAGGAAAAAGTGGCCCCAGAGGAAAAGATTGAGCAGGTCTCTGCTTAAATGGATCTGACAGCTTTGCTTAGGGAAAGATGTTTGTCCCTGTTTATGGACGTGTCCTTTTCCCCCCTTACGATTCCCAGGACCAGCGTTACATTTACTGTGTGTCTGACTGTCTGGTTAGGGAGCCGGAGGTCATGTGTCCCACAGGCAGTGGGGATGGGTGAGAAACAAATCCACCAAGGCTGCTATTCGCAAGGGGTTGAGTCTTTTCCATAACATTTCCATGATCCTGTTTAAAGTTTAATACCCCAGTGATGGAAGTCTCTCCATTTATATCAGTGGAAGTCAGTGTCTGTCCTAACCTGCACATGCATATATATTTTCACGTGAACCCTCCTCAGGCTGGAAGAACAAAAATGTCAAAACCATTTTACTGGTATTTAAGTTACAAAGTGAAATCAATTGGTAATCAACCGCTTGTACTCATTCACAAATTTGTTTTTCCAAGCTGTGCTTTATATTCTTTTACCTGTCAGATAAGATAGAGACTATTATTTTTAAAGAAAAATATTCTGTAGACTTCATTTTTTGCATTTTGAGTACATCTAGCAGAAGTAAGAGAATCTTCAGCCAGAGTTTAATTTTAGAAAGGAAATATGGTATCATGCTTGAAGATTTTCTTAATCAGTCGGATTTGTCCTGACTTTCAACTTCAGATAAGGAAATAGACCATTTTATCACAAGGTTTTAGTGTGTGTGTGGTTTAGTGCCAACCAAAAATGGCTCCCAGAATCTTAGTTATTAAAGTCACATTTGCTGGTGATTATAGCTATTTCCTGCATAAAATGAAGTTTCCAAAAATACTTAATAAGTCAAAAGAAGTTAAACAAATGTCTTGCCTCTGGAAATATGAAATAAATTAATATTTCTTCTAAGATTTGAGTATGCTATCCACTGGGTTAAACGTATGCAGGAACTTATATTTATTCCTGATAATGTCTAAAACATCCTGAGTCTAATAAAACTTAACCAAATCATTGTTTCTATCTCCCAAGATGTTGGAGCTCTTTCTGTGCTCTCTCTTCTTTGGTGTACAGGAGCCAGGCATTTTCCCCCACTAGACAGAGTTAGAAAATAACCTTCTGCTGTGATCACGATATATGAACTCTAACCTCTCTTTAAAAACCCAGAGATTTTTATAATATTTTCAGTTACTTTAGTCAGTGATTTTGCTGAGATTTTTGCTATAAACTTTGAGATATAGACATATATCTATATATCTCATAGATAAGGTTTTTTTAATGCTTATCTAATATGTTTTTTTCTAAATCATTATCTAACAAGTACTATATTTAATAATGTTGCTGTTAATCAGAGAAATATGGTTATTTTAAAATTACTATTATTGAATTCAGTCCACATATTGTAGGAATAATCTTTTGAAAGTGCACTAGGCCATTCAGAGATAAAAGGAACTTTAAAAAATGACAAGACGAAACAATACAAAACGATGTAAAAGGTTGTTCCAATGCTTTTTCTTCTCTTTCCCACAGTCTTGTGTTTCTGAAATAAGTGCCTGAAAGGCTTGATCCAAACCTCTTTGAAGATGAAGGGAAAATGTGCTGTGGAGCTTTTGCCCAAGCCCTGTAGGTGCTCCTGGTGCTCCAGGTTTAGCAGCCCACCATGGCTGCCCATGCAGAGTGGCGACACTCGGTGTTTGCAAGACATCCATTAACACAGCACATGGGATTCTGACAGTCCTGTGCCCTTCATGTTAAATTTCTTTCATAAGGACAGAAGACGGTGTCTTTCCCCTGACTTCAGTGAATGTGAGTAGTCAGATATAAGAAAAGTATTTCAGAATAGCCATAATGGCTGCCAAATAAGACACAAAAAAATCTCATAAGACGTGGCACTATTGCAGTTCACAGAAAAAATGACAGAGAATGGAAGGAAAGCTTGAAGTCCACAGTCAAAAAAATAAAAGCCTAATCCTTGATGCAGACAGAAACAATTATTTGCCTGCAGCTCTTCACTGAAAGAACCACAAACTTGTGAACACTGACAGCTCATGATCTATTTAGTCATTAGTGGACACACCCTACAAAATAATGGCAGGGTGCTAATTATGTTGAACCATATACTAAGGTTCTAGTTCCATTTTAAACTCTGGAAAACTGTCATGAAATTAATCAAAGGTAAAAACTGAAAGACTTGGCCTATTGCAGCTTACAAGCAGGCCTCTACCACATAATTCCCTGGCCAAATGGGTTTGGGCGGCTGCAAATTAGTTTTTCTGGTTTGCTCTCCTTATTGAAAATCTCATTAAAAATCCCAGAGATACAAATTATTTGCAAAAGGCACCATAATCAAGGTCGTTAGTGTCCACCTGACTCATCTTTCACATCTGAAAAGTCTTTCTTCTCAGTTCAACCAAGCTTTCAGCAAATGCTACTATACACAGCTGAGTTTGGCAATTACTCCCAGGAGTGCAACTAAACTGGACATCACCTTGTCATAGCGTGACATGCTTGCCTTGAATATCAATACAAGGAATATAAAGGTTCCTTGTGTTTGCCCCCAACTTCCAGCATTTTCACAGCCTGCTCTCCCGCCCATATATATTATCTTCACATCATATGTATCACTGCTTCTTGTTGACAGAGGAGGAAGAAGACAATTCCAGATAGATTTCTGCACCAGGTTGCTCCCTACAGAGAATCCAGGGGTTGAGGGGGGCTCCTAAAGAGGACAGGCAGGACCCACTGTCCTTTGGCTACAGATAACTTTTCAGCTGACCCAAGCATGATTTATCAGAAAAACGTTGACCTACTAACTTTTTCTCCTGCAGTTTCTTCCAACAAGGAATCTGAAGGTAGTTTGTCATTGTCTCATGTTCACTCCTGGTGAAGTAGAACTCCCACATTTCTAAAATGCCTTGTACAAATGCAAACATCCCTATGTGCAATGGTATGCTTCACCTCTGAAAATGGGAATGAGGCAGCTACCTTCAGCTTCTCTCCAGTCTCCTCACTGCAAGCCTTTGGACTGCTGGGAAGGTAAGAGGTCTTGAAGACGTCTGACATTGTGACACTTAAGTCAGTTTCCCTCCTCATTTGCCAGGGACTCACAAACACACCTTGAAGTTTCTGAACAGCTTCCTGTTGGTTTCAGAGGGTATTGGACTGGGCTTGCAGGTACAACTCCAAGTCTATTCCCAGAGAGGCAGTGTTTCTGGCCCTGTAAATTGGTAATTTGGGATTCCCTGCTTTTTTCCAAACCTAAGGGCTCCAGCTATGGCATACAAAGTGCTTGAGCCATGCCAAGAAGCCAACTAGAATAATTTTCTTTGTGAGAACTAATTAGGTTAAATTGGGTGCCCTGCTCTGAGGGATTCGATCCAGAGGCGAGAGCAAGAGAAGGAGCCTGGCTGGTTTGGCATGAGCAACAGTAAGGGCTGTGACTGTGCTGGTCTGTGAGAAACCTGGGGCTGGCGAGCAGTCTTCACATGATGTCACCTTTCCCGGACTTGTGAAAAGGTTGCAAGGACCTGCGGCAATCCTCCCAGAAAGGCTCGGTCTTGTTGCTCCTGGATGCAGAGTCTATGGCTGCCTGGGCACACATCTCATTAGGGAGATACGTGTAAGGCAAACAAACCCCACTCCAAGAGCGTTTATCTCACGGCACAGAACACCGCATGCCCCCGGATCAAAGCTGGTGGGAACAGATGCTGTTAGCAGAGCAGCAGCTGCACTCAGATCCTGTCCACACCCTTCCTGTTTGCAGTGGCCTACCCAGGGGATATTATGTTCCCAACAGGGCGATGATTGCCCCTCCTTCCCACCCCTGCTGCCACTCTCCAGGGAGGGTGTACCAGCGCTCCCCTCGCTGTCTGCCTTCGGGTTCTCATTGTTTCTTTGGGAAGGTGCAGATAGTGGGCTAGACACTCCTTGGCTGGTGCTCTGATAAGGGTCTGGAAATTGTTCTCATGTGTTACACAGAAGGTCGCTTGAAAGAAGGAACTCTACCCAAAATAACAAAACTGACCTCAGGGCTCATTATTTTCTTGCAAGTAAGGAGCTTGAGCCTGTCCAGACGGGAAAAAAGGAAAGGTCAGTGTGGCCAGGCTGTATCTATTACTGGACTGGGGTAAGGTGGCATTACAGTTAGTGATGTTACCATGCTTTCTTGCTGGTGCTCTGGAGACTGCATTCCAGTTCTGCATGCAAGGAAAAACTCTATTTCCTCACTGTCCTGCAATGACTTGACTCTTGTCCAAGTCATTTATATCAGGTTTGACTTAACCAAAATAACCCTAACTGTGAGCAACAGTAGTGTAATCTTTCTTCGGTAGGGTGGAGAGTACTGCACTCCCAGTAAAAAGAGGTGACTGGAAAACAGGTGTTCAACAAGAGGACCTGGGCAAGAAGGAAGCATGTTCATTTCATCCTGGCTGTCTAATAACCTCTGATCAATCCATTAGTTTATGATTGGTTCAACCTGTAAAACACAGCACTGACTGACTCTGATTTTCACTTGTGAAAATCAGGAATACTTGCCAAAGGTATCACTGGGGCTAATCAATGGAATTTGGATTTTAAAATACCTTCTGATTCGCATCTGTAGCAAGGACAGAAATCCTTTGGCAGGTTTGGTCTGGCATTATCAAGTAGTAACACAAACATTCCTACAGGTAAAACATTTCCTATCTTGCTTCCAGTGTGAAGCCTATTTAGTTCAGAAGAGTCATCATCTTCAGAAGACAATTTTAAATACACTGCTAGAAGTTACAGTTTGTGGTTTATTTTTCCGTGGTGGTTGCAAGTTCAACAGCAAAACTGATACAACTGGGTATAACCTAAAGCAATTTCTCTCAGAACAAATACAATCCTTTCCCTCTACTGGGCCATAGTGGGGCCGCATCTGGAGTACTGGGTTAAATTCTGGTCTCCACAGTTCAAGAAAGACAAGGAGCTACTGGAGAGGAGCCAACAGAGGGCCACAAAACAGAGGTCCACAAAGATGATTAGGGGTCTGGACCTTCTCTATTACAAGGAGAGACTGAGGGAAATGGGCCTGTGTGTCTGGAGAAGACTGAGAGGGGATCTTGTCAATGCATATAAATATCTCAAAGGCAGGTGCCAGGCGGATGGTGCCAGACCCTTCAGTCCTGCACAGCAACAGGATGAGGAGTAGTGGCCATAAATTAAAATGCAAGAAGTTCCACCTCAACATAAGGAAGAACTTCTTTGCATTGAGAATGGCAGAGCACTGGAATAGGCTACCCAGGGAGGTCGTGGAGTCTTCCTCTTTGCAGAAATTCAAAACCCACCTGGACTCACTCCTGTGTAACCTGCTCTAGATAACCCTGCCTTGGCAGGGGTGTTGGACTAGATGATCTCCACAGGTCCCTTCCAACTCTAACTCTTAATGTAATTCTGTGATTATATCAAAATTCTTAGATTAGACTGCCCACTAACTTAACTTCTTGGGACATCTTTGTTTACTGTCTTGCTATCCCATAAAGGTGGAAAAAAAGCAGCAACCACATTGATGGCAAAAAAGTCAGTTGCATTACTTCACATCAAAAAGAATCATAGGATGCTCCAAGTGACCAAGCCAGTGAGTGAACAGACAAAATAATGATAAAAATACAATGGGCTGATAAATATTAAATATGTTTTGTATTTTAGGATCTCTTTAAGAGAAGAGGAGATATGAACTACTCTTTAAAAACCTGATTTTTAAGTTAACCCATTCAGAATTACAGAACTACAGCAGAAAGTGACAGACACTTGTGCACTCTCAGGACTGTGTTGGTCCATGGGTCAACTCTTTTATGCTTGTCCAACCTCTTCTCAAAGTTCTGGTCCTTGCCCACTCTTAAATACAGGATGCTGGATCACAGAGAGGGCTTTTGCCGTTTCCAATGTCCCCAACATCTTTGCATCATACTTCTTCCAATTCAATTTCTGTCCTTACAACTCACCATCAAACCCTCTAGATGATGCTTTAATGGGAGTGCAAAATGCACTGGCATCCACGGCTGTATCTTTGATGATAAAACATGCTGAGATCTGGGAACATGTTCTCAGTCGTGAACATTTTTAACTTTCTGAAAGGTCCCTGGCACAGTTTAGTCGTGCCAGTTAGGGATTCTCCCAAGACATTCCTGGTCACAGCTCACATGGGGCCTGTTCCCAACAGGCAGCCTACCCATGGACACCCTCCTTTGGAGGTTAACAGAGTTCAATAGCTACAGATGTGGCCAGGATGTATCTCCAACTTTGGAGCCAGACAAAGGGCTTTAGCACTGTTTAGTTTACTGATATATATGCAGCCAATGGCTTTAAAAAAAGCCTCTCAGTGTTTTCCTGATTAACCTTTTCCTGAAATAATACTGCAGAGGGAAACTCCCTGCTTACAAATCCTAGATCAGTCTGTCTCTTTCCTGGGTGTTTTCTCTCTATTAATTTGTTATTTTCCCTGACAGCTTATTTGTTTTCCCAGTTGTGCTTTCCTATCTGCCAATTTGTGCAAGTTGCACTGTCCTTTCTTATTTCCTCTGTCTCTGATGTTTCCTCTCACACCATCATTTTACACTGTGGCATCGGTGGGAGGGGCTTTATTTTCTCCTCATTGCAGACTGTATGTGCTGACTGCAGCCCTGCAAGTGGGAATGGAGAGGAAGGAAGGCAGCTCTGCCTGGCGTTTGGTGTTGGTCCCTCTCCTTTGCAGGGACTGTCCCATGCTGCTGCCACACTTAAGATGGTATGGGTTTTGATCTCTACTGTCAGCATTATTTTGGCTTTCAGTTTTTGCCTTCAAAGTCTCTGTAAGGCAAGAAGCAGGTCTCTGTCATTCCTTGCATAGCTAGCTCCTCTGCACGGTCACAGCATCAGCAGGATGGTGCAAAATATCCCCTGGGCAAAACACAACAAGCTGGCAGGATGGCATGTCCAGTTTCATGTGCCTTGAATCCCTTCCCACTGTGGAATGAGTCCCCTGGTTTCTTTTCTCTGAGCAGTCTGAGTAAGAGAATCATTTAAGCAAAAGAACATGTAATGTTCTTGTAGCTGTAGCCACAATGTGCCCATCTCATTTTGGTCATAGGAAATGTCCCACACAGGGACAGATTGTCTCTCCTTTCTGGAGGAAGACATCTTTGCAACCTTAACCTTGCCTCTGACAGCTGGAACTAGACAGGATTTCCAATGCAATTCCACATTTTTTGTTTTCTATTAGATGACCATAGATGGCATAGTCGGGGTACTCAGCACACTTTGCTAAAGTGATAGAGGGATGTAACTCTGACCTTCAGATTACATTCTGGGGGCCCAGCACAAAATTTGTAGTTGTATTGTCTTTTTCTTGGCTCTAGCTCCAAACAGCTACTGACTGTGAAATACAATTCAGGGAGCTAAAAGTCACAGAAGGAAAGCAACAACACAGATATTAATGGAATTGCTGCCTTACGACTGTTGTCTCCACAGCTAGCCCAGGTCAAGAAAGCAACAGGAAAGAATGTGTGTTTATAATATAGCACAGTCGAGCAGTAACACCAAGATATTTTGGAAGACAGGTGACCATTGTGTGCATGGCTGAACATGTATGCACAAGTGGCAAGTACAGGCACAAGAACACACACACCCCCACACTGCAGAAGGCAGGAGATGTCAGAACACTGCAAAGTCTCCTTGCAGAGAAGTGATGTTTGGGTGTGTTTTCTACTTAACAAATTTATAAGATTTGTTTTTTATTATAATTTTCTTAAACATCATTCAGGACCCCAGCATAAGTCAAGAGCATTACATATATGTAGCTGTATGTTTCATCCTCCAAAAGGCTGTTCCTGGCAGAATGGCAGAGAATAGCAAGGTGTACAAGAGCTCCATGTCTCTTTTTTTTTTTTTTTAACAGTAAATAAGTGTTTCTGAATAATACACAATAGTGATGAAATTGAATTTCATCCTGGTTGATGGCTATTCTGGGACTAATCTCTCCTAGATTTCCTAAGAACCACTGCTGCTTAGTCCACAGATTCCAGGTAGGTTCTGTGTCCAAAGAATGAAGAGTTTGATACAAAAAGCGCCTGTGTTTGCCAAGAATCATAGTATTACTGTCATGGGAATTGATGTTGAGAAACTCCAAGACTGAGCTGGTATTTGAAGACATTTCTGTGCTGCTACAAGTTGAAATAGCAAGGAAAGTGGGCTACAAGACTCTCCTCATGAAAAGAGAGCTGGATGCTCCTGGAGCTCCCCTTCTGCTTATCTGGATCCTTGACCCCCTCCTGCACCATTTGATCCACATGCCTACGACTGCTGGAGACTTATCTCTTGCAGGAGGAATTTGCCTGTGCCTCATGCACCCATCTTACAGTCCACTTACAAAGTGGATTATGGGACTAACACTTCAACGCTCACAAGTGGGAAACCTGAGAGCAGGTCATGGTCTCCATCACAGGCGAGGTGTAACAGAGTCAAGTGGGAGGTCAAGCAGAACTAACAGGGTGAGGCTCAGCATGTTTCATGACTCTTCCCAGCCACAGAGGCTCTAGGTGTTATCAGTGTAAAAGGATCACCAAAAGCATATTTAGTAGCTAAATAATTACTTATTTCATTGAATAAGTCATTTTGTCTTCCTGCTCTCCTTCCCAAATTTGATCTTTCCAAAACAATTTTATACAGGTAATGGAATACTCCTTCCCAGGGCATCCTGCAGCCAGCAAGACTGCTGGCTGCAGGATGGGCCAGGGAAACCAGGAAGAAAAGCCTTCTCCAAAACCACTGGCAAGTTGCAGAAACTGAGGGAAGGGACATACTGTAAAATTATAAGTTGAGAGGAGACTTGTCTTCCATCTTAAGAGGCAATATGAGCTAGAAGACAATTTTTTTTTTTTTGTCCAATACATTATATTTTGGTCCAAAATGATTTCCTCTTCTTCCTCTCCCATAATGGTATATTAGTAATTTTCCATATATTCTATATGTGACAGTCCCAGCTTGGTGTTTAGGATACCTTTATTTTTCAGAACTCTGTTGTTGTACTTGAACATATTGATTCTTCCCACTGCCCCACTACCCATATTATGCCATTATTCTAAGGGAAAGCTGACAGTTTACTTTTGGTTATGACCTTCTGGGCTTTTTATGGAGCGCACTATTTCTTAAGGCTTGAGCTGGGGCAGTTGTGTCTTCCAGCCTCTTGGCTAACTGGCAGCCAGCAAACAACATTTCTTAAAAATGGAGGACTTCCCCAAGGAACTTCTCTAGCAACTTGAGTCGTTAACTGCTGCAAGGGAGAGAGGAGCGAGCAGAGGCAGGAGGCTGTGATCACTGCGAGCAAGCATTCGGTTTCGCCTGGTGACACATGGCTTTCTAAATTAGAGGCCTCTGAATAAAATAAAAAATATCAAAGCCATGTGTCTGCTTGTGGGTGCCACATTCTTTAGGATCACAGTGGCCGTCCTTCTGCACGAATGTCACAGAAACGGCTTGGTTTCATCCCACTTGAATGATGTGGCAGTATTGTGAAACAGGATGGAAAAGCGTCCCGAAAACCGTCAAGCGAAGAAACCGCTGGAGAGCTGGAAAGTGGCTGTAGAGACCCAAGTGCTGTCACTTTAAAAGGGTGAGCGGCCTCTGCGCCTTTGAAATCATTTATCACAGAAGCGGTAACATCTGCCACCATCTTGGATTCATTCGAGAAGTGCGTCTCAGTAGCCATTTTAAATATGTTTGTTTTCAATTCAAAACACATAATTAAGTACAGGCTGGGGTAGAATATATGCCTTGAGCTGCTTTCTCTCACCCTGGTTCGGAGCATGGCTTTTTCACAACTATGTGCTTTGAATTGAAAGCTTTTTTTTTTTTTTTTAGTTTTTTTGTTGATTTTTTTTTTCCTGCGGGGCCTGTTGTTTCTCAAGAATCAATTGAAAGTAAGGCTGCAGATTTAAAGTAGCCCATCTGATAGGAATCTGAGCATCCTGAGGCCACAGGGGCTGCCCAGCCTCCCAGGGCACAGAGCAGCTCGTTCCTCCAGCATGGATGGAGCTCAGCCCTCACAAACTGCAGCTGAAGCCTTGCTGTCAGAAGGCTAAGCTGTGCCTTGTGTTTAATTTAGCTATGTCCCACTTCTTAGACAACGGACACTCAGATGATTTGTTGTCATGGAAGGAATGAGCAACCTCGTTACAAGTCTCCAGAGAGGCTACAAAAAGGTAGTTATGTCCTTAACATACTGTCCTTAAAAAACTATTCACATGCTTTTTCCAGACTTTCTAGGAGGCACTTCAGACGGACAGCATGAAGACAGTACTTGGCTGTTTACATTGCCTTCAGTTCAGCCGACTTTTATCACCATCACTGACACGTTGCAAACAAGCCCAGGAAAAAGACGAGCAAATGCTCAGGAATGAGCCACTCCAGACCAACAGGGGATGAGTTGGACCTGCAGTTCTAACGTTATCTCCTAAAGAGACAGGAAGAAAAGCAAGTCGCTTATACAGGAATGAGCCAGAAGCATAGGTAGTGCAATTCTCTGTCCATTCTCCCAAAGAAGAGGTTTTTGGGTGAGGCTGGGACAAATCCATCTATTTGAAAATTCAAGTCACACAAGTTTTCTGAATGACCAAAGTGCTCAGATGCTGGGGCTATGTGTATGCTGGTGCAACATCCCCTTTCCTCAGTTCAGGCAGCCAAAAGAGAATAGGTGGGGATTCTTAATACAGACCTGCTCCCCACCCCTCTGGGTACTGTGGTTCCTGTGCTGAGGAAAATCAGATGTACAAGTGGGCCCGGATGTGCAGCATGCTTTAACCACCAAATTTCAACCTGAGATAGTTTCTGAATGATGGGTGAACTGGAGCTTTGCAATGCGTCATAGTGAGCAGGTATGTGGAGCTCACGCTAATGAAATACAGAAATATATTATCTCAGATTTCAATGACTCCATGCTTTTAAACATGACACTTAATTTTAAAACATAGTGTATATGAGGCAGGTTTTCTTTCCTGAAGTTGCCTGTCAACACCTAAATTCAGAAATATGCAAACAGAGAAGACCCTGTCATATGTCTGCAGTGAAATGAAGAAGCAGAGAGCTTTTGCATAATTTATGCTTCAGGTTTCTATAGGAGATACCTAAAAACAAATATGTTCCTTGGATGATGAAATATATTCACTATTCTGTCAGTCTTTCAATTGAAAGAGAAAAAAAAATGGAGGAAAAAGAGGAAACTAATGAGAATATTACTAATGATTGGGTCCCTGCAAGAGACTTCTGTTTGTGGCTACAGTCTTGTACAAAGGAGATGGGATGCATCTGCGTTGAAAGTAAAAGTATCTGCTTTGTATGTGTGCGTGTTTGGGAATAGATTATAAATCTGATGTGGGGAAACTGAGAGCAGAAAAAGCAAGATACCTGCTGCTACTTGAGCTAGTGCTTCCAAAACACAAAGCCAAAGCATGCTTTTAATTTTCTACTACACCCATCTTTTTGAAGTGTCTCATAGCTGTACAAGGGGGGGATGTTGTTATAGATTTCAAGGAGGAGGGGATTTGCTTTCTTTTTTCTTACAAATCTGTTTCTCATGGGCTTTCTTCTTTGGGCACGCATTCCAGCACTACAGATGAGTGCTGAAATTACAGGGGTGAGAATTCAGCCAGGAATGAGTAACATGCAGCCATACGCACGAAACAGAAAACATCCTCTTTGACTAGGTGATAATTAGAAAGGCTGCCACATTGCTGTGTACACAAACAAAGCACATCCCCTTTGGGAATGTATTTTCTTTCCTCTGATGTGAATTTCTTTTTGGAGGAGGAGGAGGAGGACAGTTTTTCAACTGCTCAGTGACGTATTTTTAAACATAACTTCTTGTTGCAGCAGATGCTTCCACATATAGGCATATGACCACTACTGAAATGGGTCTAGCTGGTATGTGGGAGAACAGAACTAGCGTCTGATTAGAAAGGGTTGATAACTTATCAGCGCTCTGCGCTACCAGACTAAAGCCAATTAAAGGTGTCTTGGAAATAAGCTACTATCTCCTCATCTTTGGCAGAAACACAGACTGATAACGCCATAGCCACAGCTGGTGGCTGACAGGCTGAGCCAACTATGAGCAGCTGACTTTTTCTTCCACTAAAAGGCTCATCTTCCCCTAATCCGCTTCGCTTGTATTCAATCCAGAATGCAGGCGCTTTCCTCTGGATCTGACCCATCCTCTGCATTTCCTCATCATGGTCTGACTGTAACTCCTTCAGCCTAGAATGACCTTCCCAGAAAAGCCATATCTCCCCATGCAGACTATAAAGGAGCAACTTATGAGTAGCTAACAGATGCAAATATTAACTTTTTGGATTAAAGGTATGACAGGCTGAGACAGTATACTGTTGGATGTCTTGCAGTGGCACATCCCTGAAGTCTTTTAGGGAAATGAAGTAATTTACTTTGTCTGAAAAGGAAGGAAGGAAGGAAGGAAGGAAGGAAGGAAGGAAGGAAGGAAGGAAGGAAGGAAGGAAGGAAGGAAGGAAGGAAGGAAGGAAGGAAGGAAGGAAGGAAGGAAGGAAGGAAGGAAGGAAGGAAGGAAGGAAGGGTCCATTGCAACTACTATGAAATGTGGAAAGTGAGAGAATACTCTAAATGTTCTGTCTCCATGCTAAACTTCCTTCTCAGCATCACTGTAGCACAGGTGTCCTTCTGGGTCTCATTTCCTTCCCTACCTGAAAAAAAAGATGACACCATTTCTCTTGTGTTCCGTACAGTTCGTAGGTTCGTACAGTGAGTAGGATATTAAGGTCAAAGCTGAAACTTGATGTAGGTTTTATGTTTTTATTAAGGCTTACTAGACATTCTGCCTTGCATTCTACAGAGAAAAAGACATGGCCTCATAAAAGTTAACAAGTCTTCTTAAGGTTGCTATTATCAGCAAGGGAAGAAATGGCAAGATATCATTTGCTTTCAAAGCCCATCACTTTCAATATTCGGACGTGATTTTGTATTCAACCAAAGCAAAAAAAAAAGATCATTTGATGAAAAGGTTCAACAGAATTTAAATGCAAATTGTGTAAGAGAGCAAAATGTTTTCTGCCTTCCATGTACAGTGATAGCAGCAGGCCAATACTGATGTATTCAAAAAGCATAATTTACATTTTTCTTCAAAGTTTTAGGATATACGCACACAGCTTTCAAAAAGGGCTTTTGAACTGAGATTCAAGTAGGACTCACAAAACCCACTCCTAAATGAGCACAGTTGAAGAACTAAAAAATTTGTGCACATATTTCCAACTGGCTGTAAGGCTCTAAATGCCATTATATTCTAATGCCATTGAATGTAAAAACATTCACGTAGGAAGCAGGTGGCATCTTTTAAGAGATAAAAAGATGAAATAGAGGTCAGGTTTGCAACAAGTTTTATACTTTTTAATGCACATATACAGAATATGCAACAGCATTTCATATTTCCGCAGTGAGACACATTTCAGCACAATCAGGTCCTGGTTCAACAAAATCTATGATAACATACCCAAATTTTGGTATCTAGCAGAACTCACCAACGCAAGTCAATCTTCAGTCCCACCACACTCAGTAGGTCTCCACATGTATTTAGAGTCAAGCTCAGGCTAAGGTGGTGTACTCAGGATCAGAGCCACCGTTCCTCACCCTGTGTGGCTGGGGTTGGAACCACCTCCCTGCCTGACCCAGCTCTGCTGGCTGATGTTGGTCCTCAGGCAAAGGGCTGGGACCTCCTTTGGCTCACCACGGAAGGCAGCCAGGAGCACAGGGCTGCTCATGCCCTCCACAGAGGCTGGCTGGGGCCATGGGGCAGCAGGGCGAGGGAGGTTGTCCTGCCCCTGACGCAGCCCCTCCAACTCAGAGCCAGCTGCAATTGGCTTTAAAGGGCTGCAGGAGTGCAGGGTTCTCCACAGATCAACAGGAACAAAGGAAACAAAGCATATGGTTTCATCTTAATCAGAACAAACTGTGCAACAAAGAGCTTTTTCATTTAAAGGTGTGTAAGTAATTATTGGATAATATCTGTGTGTGAAGTAGAGTTCTTCCCATTCTTCCCATAGTAATGCCCCACAGTGGTAGTTTTAAGGCATAGAAAATCCAAGGGCTTTCTAAAGTTTAAAAAAAATCAAACAACAAAATAGCAGCAAAGCTGTGTCACTGGGCTGAAATTCCTTTGACAGACGCAAAGGTCTCGATGACAGTTATTTTCCAGGTCTGCACCTCAGCAATCCTGCCCCTGAATGGTTTCCCACATGAAGTGTTTGAAGAAGCGGTCGACGTGTGACTGATCTCCAAGGCCCACTGCCCGGTCTTCTTTAAGGATGGGGCAGGGGCTGAAGGAAAGGTGATGCTGATAAGGGAATCTGAACCAAATGTTGTCACATTCTAGAGGTGATTAGATGCCCTTGCTGTGACTTATTACTCAACCTGAAAGTGGAAAGGAAAACCTGGGGTGAAATGCCGCCACAAGAGGGGGAGATGCTTTTTCAGCAAAGAGCAAAAGCCAAGAGAGAAATTGTTGATGCCTGAAACAGGTCAGATATCAGAACTTCTTCTGTGCTGTGGGGCAGATGTGATGCTGCAGTAAAGTTCCCCCCAATCAGACCGACTGTGATTTGCATCTATACTTTCAAAAGCTGCTGATTATATAAATGATATATGATAAATCTGGGTTATTTCAGGTGTTGCTTTTTCCTTGCATGCTTGAACGAATTAAAGCTTTGAAGCCTATTATATGTAACAGAATTGAGAGACTTAAAATGGGAATGCTCTCTAAACTTCCAGAAAATGTTTGTATATTTGCTTCTAAGAAAATTTATTGATTCATAAATTCCACATTCTTAGTATTTGTCATGGCCTATGAAATAACTAAATTATCCTACATTTTTCCCAAAACATTTTTATAAAATGTCAAGACCTTGAGGCAAGGATTCCAGAATTTAATATGTTATCACTATGCATTTTTGAGTAAGCATTATTTGTAAATATGCATTGTTTGCAAATATGCATTATTGTATGTGTTGATAAAACAAATTGTTGTGCAAGTACAAGGGAAAGTACAAATTTTCCTAGTCTAAGAGAAAAACTGGCCATCTCCTTCTTAACCAGGTGACACACTTCTCTCCAGCCTCAATACCTATCACATATAGCCTGGGTTTGTTCACTTCTGGATGACATGGTGACTACTAATTATTCCTCAGCTAATTATTTAATTGTTGAAATCCTGACTAAGGATGGCAGCTCAGATGCAATACAGAAACACCGGCCAGTAACACTTACCCCAGATGTTCAAGGCTTCCCAAGAAGCTTTGCAGAGTATGAGGGAGGATTTGGTCTAAACTGGATTATAGTTCTGTAGATACCTGTCTGGCCTGGTTCCCCATGTTCAAAATAGGCCAGATACACAAGTCTACTATGCCTGGGGAGGCACCTGGCTGCCCCTGAAGTTGAAGGGTAATCTGAAGAACAGCCCAGGGCCAGAAAGACCTTGCTGGGAACATCAGCTCTGCTGTGACAGTCTCAGCATGCTGTTGTGTTTTCCTGATGTGGCTGAATAGCCATTTTAAATGCTGGCCTTTATCAAGCCTGCAATTGCCTAAGTAATGTCCCATGGATATTATAATGAACAGAAAAAGATACATAGTCTAGGAAAGATTAAAGTATGGGCTCTCTCTTCTACCTCACTTTTGTAGCTGAAGAGGAACCGTGATGAGACTGAGGTTTTACCACAATGTAAATTATTGGTTTGGGTGTCACAAAAAATGCATGTTTGGAGGCAGCCAGGTGGTGAGCACTGCTTTGCAAACAGCTGCAAGAGTGCTCTGTGGAGTTGAGATCAGCTGGAATTTGGGTCAGGAGTGTGGCTGTGACAAAGAGGATCTATGGCTCAAAGTTTCCCATCCCTGCGCCACATACCGTGACTCACTGTGTCAAGCAAGTAGGAAGGAAAAGGGCAACAAAGGGACAAAGAGAACAAGAAATCCTTTCCCATTGGTTCCTATCTCCCCCAGTGTTATACCTTCGCTGTTTGAGAAATATATCTTTTTTATCTCCATCCTCAAGTCTGTGGAATCTTCAAGGCACAACCTTCATACCTTCTTTTACTCTCCTGTTTCCCTTCATCACAAACACTTGCCCTCACATAACTCCGGGCACATTTGTATTGCAGGCGCTGGCAGCGGAGGACAGCTGCCTTCAGCATACCCTCATTTCACCCCCATTCTGCCCTTCGCCAGGTCTTCAACCCCTGCCTGGCCCCATCTCTTTGCTGACAGCCTCACAGGGGTTTGAGTGGCTCATCCCTGACTTTGGGCCAAAATACACCAGGGACAAAATGAAGGGTGCTGCCTTTTGTTTATTTTCTGTTCCACCAATAAGCAGGAAGCTTTACAATATAGTGTCACAGCACAGATACTTCGTTTGCAAACTCCTGCCACATGTTCATAGAGTGTCTGCCAACCAGGAGGTCCAGCCCATAATGATAACCATACCACAGCCTGTATGGGCTTTTTAAAATATGTCAACATGCAGAATGAGAACACTGGACCTGCACAAAATGTTATATTGCTTCCAAAGATGAGTTGGGCAGCTTGCTTAGCTCTTTGTGTGATGAGCAGAGTGAAGTCCCTGTCCAGATGTCAAGAGGGCCTAGCTGAAGTCTGAGTTCAGCAAGAAGCTAAGGACACAGCAACATGTGACAGCAGGGTGCTGCAAAAGCTCTGCTCATAAATGCACACCAAGTGGGGTTTACCCTCTTTCTCACAGCTGCCAGCTCATTTAGGTATATGGAGTCATCCTGCTTTATTAAATCAAGGCTTCAATCTTGCTTTTGCCAGGAAGACTAGCTCAGCTCTTGTTTTTTTCCTCAGACGTATTATCCAGTTGTCTTTCTGGTTACTCGACATAGTCTCATTTCCACAGTCACTCTGTTTAGCAAGGAAGTCCCATTTTACAGGTGTGAATGTGACGCACAGAGTGTGCTGAGAGACAGCACCGTGCAAGGAACTTTCTTCTGTTTCACCAGCTCTCTTCGATCTGTTAGTTTGCTCTTCCTAAAAGTGAGAGGAGATGCTAAACTTCAGAGGCAGTGGGCACAGGAGGGAGCAAGTAAAGAGGAGAAAAAGAGGAAGCTCTGGCCTTGACTGAATGCTTATTGCTTGCCATGCTTTGCTGTATCTTAGCTTTTATTTAGAGGGAGCAACTGAAGGTTCCAGTCCAGGCTGTCAGAAAGTGATGGAAAAGATAATCTACAGGGTGGAAAAAAAATCAGTCAGAAGGTCACTAGTGAAATCACCCCAAGTGAGCACATATGGTCCATTCTATATCCCCCACAATTTGTACCATAAACGGGTGCAAGAGAAATTTTCCCACACACATGCCTTCAGCAGAAATGGTGGACAGGGGCAGGAGGGACTCCTTTGCCTCTCTTTGTCTCTTGCAGCCTTCCTCTCCCTTTTTATGGAACTAGGTACACCTTGCTAAAAGGTTAGAGCCTGCTCTGCCCTTCCAGCTGCTGGTTCAACCCTCATTTTTGTGGTCACCTTAGGCTATAGCCTGGTCTACTTATGGAGAGTATTTTTACTGCCAAGCTTGCAAAAGGCACACACAGTGAGGGTGTCAGCAGCTCCTCTGATTGCTGCTGAAAGATGAGCTACATGGCCCCACAGATGCCAAGGCTGGGGAGGAGTGGGAAGAGATGAAAGATGAAAAAGTGGGAGGGAAGATTTGCTGTTTCTGAGGAAACTAGGACTTTACTCAAATTCAGGTTTTTGCATCCCTGACCTCAAGGTGACCTACTGACCTCTCCTCCCTGCCTGGCTCCAGCCCAGCTGTTTCTCCTGAAGGAAAGAGGCCAGACTCACCTCCTGCACTCTGCTTGACAGTGTGTCCAGGCAGACTGCTTCCTGCCAGAGAAAACACAATTACAGAGCGTCATGCACAGGGTTTGGGCCACCTAATACCAAAGAGGTCAACAGGATAGGTGCCCCAGGAAGCCCCAAAGTGATAGTGCCATCATAACAAGTAAATAACTGCACATGTGCTACTCTTCTGAGTTTGTTGATTGCATAGGTAAGAATTGTTGGATGTTGCTTGTTCTCCACATAGATGTAAAAAACTGTAAAATAAAAGTCTGAAGCAACCCATGAGGTCATGCATCCAGCTTGCAAAAGATGTTCACTAATCACCTTCCCAGTCAAAAGACCCTAATAAAAAAAAGTGTGGCAGCATGAAGCATGAGGGCTAAACCATCATGGACTAGTAAAGAAGCAAGAGATGTATGGCTAGCTCCTGACAGAAAAATTATGTGGGAGGAAGAAGCAATATTTAAAAAGCAGTCGAGAAATAATCTAGTCCATAGCCAGGACAAAGCAACTACAATTATGTGTGCTCGTAATAGGAAGGAGCAGTGACTCCATTACTAAACTCCTTCCTGAGGCAAGAGATCAAAGGAAATTACACCCGTAAGAAGAATTTCTACAATGCCTCACTAATTAAACAGCAGTGGTTTCATGTAATATTGAAATCAAAAACCATGTAAACAAACCTTGAGAGAGGTTTGAATATTTTCATTTCAGACATGAGCCTGAACAAACTCTATCTTGCACTGTTCCTGACTTTTGGAGAAGTTTGAATCCAGAGATGGATGGATTCAATTTTTGTGCTCTGGACTCATCTTCACTTAGTATTAACAGAAGTCAAATCCTTAGCAAGGAATATACAATAGCTTGAAAGAAAATGCAGAACACAACCAATGACTGATAAGAAAATATCAAATGAATCCAACTTCAGTAATGTTTCAAATCTAAAAATGAGCCTGATATGTCACATAATTAGACGCAAGTAAGCCATTCGGCAGCTTTTAAATGGCTAAGAAAAGCAATGAGCATCACAGTAACACAACTAATAGCAGCACCTTCCAGTATGACTGAGAAGGTTCCCAGGCTAGTGGCAAGGCAGCAATAAAGGCCAGCAGCATCCTTCTTTCACTCTTCCCCTCTGAGTGAATTTACCTCCTGGAAAGTTTACGAGTGCTGCAATGTAGGTGGTGCTGAGCTGGTCAGAAAGGCACAGAATAATAACTAGAGTTCACCACAGCTTGTATATACCAAAGTCTATGAACCCTGGCTTCCTAACACCTACAAATCTCTTCCAGCAGAGTGTTCTAAAGGGGCTATCCCTGCAACCACATCTGGGCACCTAAATTAAAAAACTGATACCTAAACCAGGCAGCTGTGGATTGATTGGCTCTTTTCCTTTCCATTACCATTTTCTCCTCATTGAGTTAAGACTTATCTGCAATGCTCTGTCCATCAAAGTTCCTACTGGGAATACTGTGATTGTTTCCCTCCTTCATGACAGAGATCTATCTCTTTCAAACTAGCTCCTGCACGCCAGTTTTGCTCTGGCTATGCTGCTCCAGTGAATTCAGTGAGACAAGGCAAAAGGCTTAAGCACCAGCCCATGACTGCCTCTGACATTTGGCTGTCAGCAGGCTCCTGGGAGCTGTGCCGATGGCTGCCTCTGAGCCTGCTTACATTGCTTGGGCTAGCAAATGCCAAGAACCATTTTCTCACACTAGAGGTAGCCCTGTAACCTCTCATCCCTCTCAGTCACTGCCCCTTCCCCATATTCAAGAACCACTGCACCTCATTCATGATTACTTTCATGTTAACACGGGTCTGTACTAATGCCATAGTCCACTGCTATTTCTGTTTTTCCCTTTGAATTATAACCCTGGAGCCCTGCAGCTCTAGGCAGCCAAGTTTCTTTCAGAAAGAAGATTTACAAAATGAGAATTTCCTTCTCAAGAGCTCATCTGTTTAGTCCCCACCTGCACTCCTAATCCTACCAGTGACATCAGAGGGAATGGGCAGACATTTGAATTTTCAGTAAAAGGCAAAAGTGAGTGGTCTCATATTCATTGTCTCCACCCACACCCATCTGTTTCCAAAAAAAGCAAAAAAAGAAGTTTTAAAAAGAAGAGAATAAGTAGAAACAATAGCAAAAAGACCTGCACACACAGGAAATATGACAGAATCTAAAAGCAAACACTTCTGAATTTCCCGTAACAACAAACTGGATTCACAATTCAAGTACCCTTTGGATGTGGTAACCAGGAGCTGGAACAAGCAGCCAAATGCTCAGCGCGGATGTGGCCTCTCGCCAAGGGTAGGGTAGGAGATTCACAAGAGCCACACTTTCTCTGAAGGCAGAGCACCAGGAAAGAACATCCCCTCCCTGGGAGCCAGGGTGGCCACAGAGCTGGCCAGGTTCATAGGCAGCCTCAAAAATCCTCCCATCCTTTATGTTTCTACAGAAAAGGATATTCCTTTCCCAGCTCACCTGTGCCAAGTGCTTTCCTCTCGGGGCAGCTCAGAGCTCTGCTGCCTACCACAGACATCTGCAGAGGCTCCTCTGCAAGCAGCTACTTCCAAACACCTTAACCCGCACAGATTTTTGCTTTGCTGGAAAAGGACATTGTGCTTAACTACACGTTTGAAAAGTCCTTGCACACACATGTACACTCACACACACATTCACTAACAGCGGGGTTAACAGCTGTTGCCTGGGGACAAGTATATTCGACACTGGCTTAGAGCATAACTCCACTGCATCCCCTCGTTTGATGAAAAAACTTAACAGTAAAATATCTCAGGAGAAGAAGCCACAGGGCTGTTATAGCTTTAACAGACCCCGAGTGCTTATCTCAAGCTGAGAGGGTGATTTCATGGCAATAATTTGTTTAAAGTGTTGCTGATTGCTTCCTATTTCTTCTCAGCAAATGACTTTTACACCTTTCTACTGTTGCTTTTATATGAGCTGCTATGGCAATTACTCTGCGGGAGGCTGTGTAAACATCACACAGACCCTTTTATCTCCCTACCAAAGGCCGTAGAAGACACTCCTGAGACCAGATAAAAAGTATTTTCATACCTTTTCTCCTTCCTTGAAAAAAAATACTGTTATTAAGTTGCTAACAGAGTTTTCTCTTATTCTTACAGAACACGTTCACATGTACTTCCAACAGAGACTGCCTGATCCCTGTATGTAGTCCCTTTGAAGGGAACTTAAATAAAGTAATAAACAAAATTACCGAGAGTTCATGGAGGCAAGGAACCGCCCCTTCTCTGCTAAAAGAAGAATATCTCTGATAAAATTATTTCAAATTGAACTGACTCTTTCAGAAAAACTGCAGGTATACAGGAAATTATCAGGGCTAATCTGAAGAATCTCGTTCCAGTACCTCTGGTGCATCTTCTTATTCTCCAGTGCCAGTGCTAGGTGTTAGCTGTCTGCTTCTCTCATCCCTGAAAGGAACAGGTTCATGCAATGACTTTTGGAGTCTGGCCAAGGCACTTTGCATGTTTGACTGGAGCTCCATCCCAAGGATTTGCTTTGACCCATGAAAGTTTTCCTCTCAATCCCAGCTTTAAAGTTTCTACATTCTCTGGACAACAGCTCTCAGAGATATGCACCCCATCAGATCACCCATGAAGCCCAAGCTCCATCCCCATCTCTGTCAGACTAACCAGTGCACACTACAGAGTCTGTGCCAGTTTTACGCCTTTTTCTGCCAGTTTTATTCTGACTTTAAGAGGACTTAAAATAGCTGAACCAGCACAAAGTTAGAGCAGCACAAGAAGGTAATACAGGATCTGGCATAAATCCTCCTAGTGCAAAGTTGGGTTGTTAATGGGTTTTAGCACACTTATGCTGATGATATGAGTTTCTTCTTAATCAGTGTTTTGTGTCATGTGACCATAGTGGTGGGTTCTTTTCTTGTCAAGAAAATCCTTATATTATCCATGAAGAGTGAGAAAGACACCCTGATAGCAATTGGTAGAAAGAGAATGACAGAGCATTAAACCTTACAGGATGATTAACTCAATAATTCACTATTTAACTAGGATTGTGATGCAAGTTCCATTTTAATGCTTGATTTTCAGTTGTGTGGGGGATTTGATAGTTTCACTGCAACTTATATAAAAATAATTATTAAAGTTCTACATGCTTAGCAACATATTATCTTGCTTTCTATGATTTAATGCAACATAGTCTAATATGATATTTCTTTTTCTGGTATTCTGTGTGAATGAGGTGTTTCAAATGTCTTACAGATAATGTCCCAAAATGTAAAAGGAAAACTTTTAACACTTTTACTTGTAGGCAAAATGGGGAAATCTCTGTGGTGTTATAGATCCTTAATCACCGTTTTCAATTTTGTATATAGTTTGTATTATTATTCCATTTCATAATCTAGGAACTCCTATTTACTTTGAGACAAGGTAAATTTGAAAGCAAGCACATCAGTTTACTCCAAAAGCTGCCACTGCCATTGTCTCAGGGATGAAGAACACAGGTAGAATGTTGTGAGAGGAGCACTCTTAGATTCGTCCAGTTGTGTTCTTTACCTTTTCTGAATTACAGGTCATATTGGTCTTCCAGAGCATTCACTGCCCTGTTGGTCCCACCCCTACTGATACACCATTAATGATACACAATGGCAGCTTCTTACATTAGCCTCCCACAGTAAGTTTTGGTTGGAGTTTTTTCAGTGTTTAAAATGTGTCATCAATATTATCAGAGAACAAGACTCCAGTAGATTAAACTCACATTCAAGAAAGGGAATAAACAGTATTATGCACATCCTGACTTACAGAGAGTTCTCTCCTCATCTCTATTTGCACTTCTGGGCAGCAGAATAACTCCTCAGCTTTAAGAAAAAAGCAGGTACTCATCAAGAGGCTCCACAACATCTGTTGAAAGACATGCTGTGTGCAGCATGATGTCAAACAGGGAGCGTGAGCTCCTTAGGATGTTAGGAAAGGAGTTTCCTTGTTCCTTGGACTGAAAGCCCATTGCTGTCTCCAGGTGGTAAAAACATTAAAATAAGACCAACAGTGCAACTCTGCTTATTTCACACAAGCATGAATTGGTCTGGTACAAGAACAGTCTGTCAAGTAAATGAAACGAGATAAGCAGGACTAACAGAGTATTATGCTCTTGGCATAACAGTGACTCCTGTAACATTATCTAGATGGCTCCATAAATTGCTCTTAAGTACTCCAAGTGTTTTTACATGCATTTTCTTTACAAACAGGCTTGGCAACATTGTTCTTCCCGACCTTTGCACACCCCTATACACTCTCCTTTACCCGTCAGAAAGGAGAACTGTAACTGTGTGATGCAAAAGCTGAAATGTTTATTCACATCAGTACTAATTGAAGTAAAGTCTTCTGAGATCTGTTTGCTGTATATGCCCATGGGTACATGAAAACACAATGCAATACTGCCCCCTATTAAGTGAATATACATTTGCCCAACATGGAAAATCCTGGTTCAAGTCCCAAGATGTCTGCAAGAATATGACTTAGACCAAACAAAAAGGAAACTGCTGCAGAGTATCTGATGAACATTTACAAGCCAACACAGAGCTGACTTATTCATCGCTGTTCCTTATATTCAGTCCTAAAGCCTCCCTTGATGTGAATGGTGGCACTATTTCACCACAAAAACTTGTTTCAGATTTAAAAAATATAGTGTCTGTGTCTAGTCAAAGTTGCTTCTCAAATACAGTCCCCTTCAAGCCATTTTACACAAATGAGACTATTTCTAACCTGTTTAAGTGGAAGACGAGAAGGAGTACTCAGAAAAACTCCCACTTTCCCAGCTACCTTTAGGAATTTAACTGCCATCTGGTGTGGTTATAGAGCTCTGGGAGAGGTGCAGGGCCCCCAGGCTGCCTTATCCACCCTGGGTGTAAGGGACATTAGGGAGAAGAAGATCCCTGTGAGGGATACCCCTGGGTGCCTGCCCACAGACACAGAGATGCGGGAGCCCCCAGGACACTGAAGACAGAGTGCAAGGCGGGTGGGACCTGTGCTCTCTGGACGAGGAGTGTGAGCAGCCCGGGCATCACTGAGCATCAGTGCCCATGAGGGAGGTCCCAGGGGCAGCCTCTGGACAGCATGGGCAGGGACAAGAGGAAATGGCCTCAAGTTGCCCCAGGGGAAGTTTAGATTGAATATCAGGAAAACTTTCTTCACCAAAAAGGTTGCCAAGCACTGGAACAGGCTCCCCAAGAAGGTGGTTGAGCCACTAACTTCAAGGGCTGAAAGCAACCTCTGGTCCTTTTTGTTCAGGGTGTAGGTGTAACCCTGGGTTTCCATGGTGACATTTCTTGAAGAACTTGCCAGTCTACCCAAAGAGATTGAAATAACAGACACCAAATTGTGTCTTACTCTAATGCACTAGTGTAATTACAGCTTACTATAAAATAAATATCCAGATGTCAATTTTCCAGCCTTCTTTAATCACATCTGACTAATCAAAAATTTCTCCTTAAAACAGAAAAAGAAAGGAAATAAAAGAGCACACACAGAGAATTCCAATTTGTCTAACATTTCTGTCTAAGCTATTTCTATCACTTCTCTCAGATGTTTAGGATTTTCTGTTGCTTGCTCATCCCTTTCTAAGTGTCCTTTCAGAAGCTCTGGGAACTGTGGGATGAAAACCTCTAAAAGGTTATTGTCCCCAGGATCTCCCCACCTCTGCACTCAGACTCAGCTGCCATCTGCCTCACAGCCTAAGCCAGTTCAGGTTAGCAGGGTTGGCTGGGAGCAGCTGAAGAGGGGATACTTCAACTGTCCTCACATCCCTGAAAGAAGTGAAGTTGCTTGTTGCTTCTAACCCAAGGGTGGCCGTAAGGAATGTTCATGGGACTTGGGCTCCTAAATCATTACTGTGAAAGCTTGACCCCAAATTTGGAGCATGATGCGTAGCCACTAACTGCAATGTGAGGAGACTTGGATCTCTCTATTCTTAGTGGTTTGACTGTGGTTCCTTGCTAAAACAAACATTTTAACAAGTTTGTCTCTGGAAGCCTTTGAATTTATTATCTTTGAAATGTTTGTTCTTGGAATGGCCTGTTGCAGGAAACACTTAATATTTTGCATTCTTTTTGTATCTGGTAACACACAAACTTCAGGCCTGTAATCCTATTCTTTAGAGTAATTGTAAATCATTACATCTTCTTTCACACTTCCATTTCTCTATTACTGGTCAGATAGCAATTGTTATAACCCACAATTTGTGAGATAGATGGTGAAGTGCAGATGACAACAGCAGAGCCAGCAGCATTGCTCCCCATGCATCCTTCTAGTCTATGTTCCTCTTCCACTTGGAAAGAAGAAGCTGGTTTTTTTATAGAGGTTATTTTGTTAGCTCTGCTCAAATGATGCAATGATTGCATACAGTCTGTGAACACTTTCCTCTGAGACCTCATGGACCATATGGTCTCCAAATAAGTCATTCTAGGAGATATTTGCCTTATTTTCTATTTCTGCAGGAAACAACAAACCTGAGAATGGAAGAGGCAATCATAAACTATATTCTTGTTTCCTCCTAGCAAGAAAAGTAGTAACGAATTCTCCAGTGTAGCAAATTCTCCAACCTAAAAGCAACCCCTGTAACATTTTATATCACTTTCTACTAGGGTACTTTTCAATTTACTAGCTTCAATCTAAGGCTTTGTTTTCAGTTTAATAATAGAAATTTGCCATGTAAATTTATTTCCTATTGTGTAAGAATTTTTATAAGATAAGAATTTTTATTGTCACAGGATCATAGAATCATTTAAGCTGGAAAAGACCTTTAAGATCACGAACCCAGCACTGCCAGGTCCACCACTGAACTCTGAACCTAAATGCCTCCTCTACACGTCTTTTAAATACCTCCAGGGTTGGCAACTCAAACAGTTCCCTGAGCGACCTGTCCCAATGCTTGAACACCCTTTCCATGAAGAAATATTTCTTAATATTCAATCTAAACTTCCCTTGGCACAACTTGAGGTAGTTTTCTTTTGAGCTATTGATTGTTACTTGGGGAAAGAGAACGACACCCTTAGTGTAGCCATCTTCATCCCGGAGCAATCCTTGAGACTGTGTATTTCTGGTCCTTGTAGGCAAACCTATTAGTTCTCTGTCATCTTTAGTCACCTGGTTTCTCACCACATAAATGTACAACACAGCTGTCAAAATAGGAGCATTTTCTGTATTTCTATATTTACTTGCATTCTCTCGTCCCAGTTTTCTCAGGAATGTAATATCATGCTATAAATCTTTATCTATTGAGTATCTCAAAGTCTTCACATGCTTTTAAACTGGATCACAGGCAAATGAAAAGTATGTGTTGCACAGAAAGGCCAAGCTAGTGCCATTTCTTGGAGGAATGATGCTTCATTTTAGTTTAGGAAAAGAAAATATAGGAAATTATTCAATCTGCTTATCAACGAATATGATAACACAATTCTTACCTTTATGTAAATGAAGAAACTCCTTAATTTTATATTCAATGCTGTTACTCTTTGCAGATTGGAAGTGGATATCAGTTGAGAAAAATGTTTTCTTTTAAAGGCACAGGCTATAGAGGCCTCAGACAATTTGGCAGAATGTCTGGCAGCAGACAACGTAACACTTATTGTTCTTAAACCTCTTTGAAATATGAATGAAATCCAACAGAGAGTTAGCAACTCGATTTACTTCACTCATCATTAGTGGTATCATATAACCAAGCAACAGTCGAAGTCTGAATCCCACTCCTGGAAGGAAATGCCAGTTACCTTGAGGCAATTCCATTCCTAGCAAAATACAAAGCTCCCCCCGCCCCGTTGCAACGATGCAAGGTCACAGTGAGTGACACTACGGATGGCAGACAAAGACACTAGATCTTAACTGAAAGAAATGGGGCGGGAATAAAGAAACAAAGACCAAGTGAGGGTTTCTCGTGGGGAAACTACACAGGTGCCTTAGGTGCTGTTCTCCATGGAAAGTAGTAAGTGGGGCTGAGCCGGGAGGGTTGGAAACCACATGTTAACAAATAAATGGATTTTTGCCTAGAGTGTAGACAGCTTTGGCCAACACCTAACCAACACAGTAATACTTACATTATAGTTCTATCAGATCAGATTGATTCTTGGCTGCTCCAAATGACATCAGAAGCTGGAGTCTGTAGGCTTAGGAAAGCAGTAAGCTTCTGCAAAGCATCCTGCATCTGTGTTTGTTCTTTACCTCTTCAGGAACCCAGATCAGTCTATAGGAGCTTTTTTGTCTGCTTCAGCGTGTTCTGACATATTCTGACTCCCACTCCTCTGGCATATTCAAGCAGGAGATCACAGTTATCACAGCACCATGTGTCATTTTGGGATGGAATCCATGTTCATAGACCTTGACAATTATATTATAGGCCCTCATCTGTTCAGAGTTCAATTTGCAACACATTTTTCAAATGCAGAGACATATTACATGACTCATTCCACATGATATAGCAACTTTAGCATCCTACAGTAAAATCTCCTCAGAGATGGTCCACGACATATTGCCCAGAACGTTAACTAAATATTTATAATTTGTATTTTATCACTATCTTGCTTTCTTTTTCATCTTTCCCTTTCTGTGTCTTATATTTTTGGTAACCTAAGCCAGTAACATAATACTGAACCTTACACGCAGAGAAGCCTTCAGCATCCTGTCCCTAAATTTGGACAGGAGCAGAACTGATTGGCAATACAGTCCAGTTACCCTGCCTTAGTGCTGTGCAGCTGGGGAAAAACAGGGAAGTTATTCTCTAGCAGGATAACCCTGAGCCTTCTTTGCTGGAGTTTACCAGAGACATCAGTTTTTAGAATGTAAGAGTCAGTCTTTTACAGAAATAGAAGCTTTCCAAAATATTTATATGCTAGTATGGCATTTTCAAAAGGGTTAATAACAGGTTACTTCTGGCAGGACCTTCACCATAAGCTTTCTCTATGTTTCTGATGGCACAGCTCTGTTAATCAATTTTATGCCACTAATATTCCTGATCTACTACCCAAATGTGCCCTCAAGAGTTTCTATGAGCTACTGTAAGCCTGATAGTATATTTTTTTAATTAGTTTGCCTTAGAGGGGAAAAGATTAAGGCCCTCTAGACCCTTGCCTCCCTACTTTTAGGTCTTTGCCAGAAGATGTATCTTTTATCTCTCTTGCAGAGAAAATTTCTCTCATTTTGTGACAGTGGAGGTAATACTTCAAAGCCACCCACTATAAATTGAAGGACAGAAACTTGAATATCATTAGCTCATGGAAACCCTGTTATTGGCTCCAGGGGGGAGAACAAATTCTGATACGATAACAGTGCAACTTCTCTTTGCTCTAAATCTGGGTCCGCCTCAGAGAATGTTATTTAGTTACTTCCACTGTTATTACTTTTGGCATAATGTGCAACAGGTTTCATATCCCAGAATGCTTAATGCGTTATTTCTGCCTTGAATTTTCGGTTTGCGTGGACGTGCAAAATACAAATGGTCACAGATATTTTCTATGGTCAGTAAGATCGAGAGAGCTCACCATGTATTGTGGTGCTTTCTGGAACTGATTTTCTCCTGCAGGATACCCCCACTATTTTAAAGAAACATTTCACTGAAGTTACATTAGCATAAACAGATGCAAAAGAGAAGCGAGCATTTGACTGTATATGTGCATAAAGGTCCTCATTGTCTGTTTATCTTGCAGCTTAATACCTAAGTCCTCTGCAGAACAGCAAGTATTTGTAGTGCAATTTATTGTACTGCTCTGGTTTTTTTTCATAGAGTTCTGCTAAAATTCTCTGCTGCAGTCCTATTCATGTAAATCTACATACAGGCACTTCAGAGAAAACAATGTGCCACACACAAATCAAAACAAAGCAACAGCACAGGCCAAGGACTGTTTTGTCTGTCCCCATGACTTGCAAAACAGAAGAATTTATCTCAAATATGAAGTCAAAACTACATCTATAGACTTAATTAAGCAGCTATGCCATGCTGTTTACAAATTTGCCAACTTTGGAAGCTGCAAACGTACAATGTGGAAATACATAAAATGCCTTTTAAACTGTATTTGCAACTACCACAGAGTAAGAAAACAACATAGTTTTTGAAGGTTGATACGTAGTTCTGCACTATTCATTTTAGATTTCTATATATTTCTAGTTTAAATTTTTTTAAGACAAGAGTTTACCGTTTGTGATTGACATCAGAATTTCATCTCTTCCACCAGGATGCCTCTCACTTCCAGCAAATCTATTGGAAAGCTGACTCATCATGATTTAAACAACTCAAGTGACAAACCAAGAGTCTACCCTGGTAATGGACAGCCTATGAGGTACACTCATCACATGCCCCCAGATTGTCAAGTAGTGAGACAGCACCCTGCAATTCTTAGTGGGAGTATTATCAGTACAACCTTGCTAACAGCCTGGGACTCTGAGAAAGTGAAACCAAAATCCTCTCTATGATGCAGGTCTGGCATCCCCTTCTTTCTGTAGTTGTTCTGTAGTTCTGTAGTTTTTCTTCATATTCTGTCATGAAAGAATGCTCAGCTTGCAAGAATTAATATCACTAAATATTAACTCCAAGCATTTAACGAAGCTTTCTAAAGTACAGATTATATATTCCACGCTCCATCTTATATTCTTTTGAAATGTCTATTATTATGAAGGAATTTCAGATTTCATCAATATATTTATTATTCCAAAATATATTTATTATTTCCCAGGAAAACACAGGATTTATTGCATAAATTTTGGTGCACAAAACACTGGTAAGACATTAGAAAGCCTTTTGGAATTTTTTTTCTCAAAACTGTCCTGTGCCAGACTGGATGAGACAGCTGAAAGGAATAAACCTTGTTCTGCTACGAGTATGCCACAGTGACCTAAGAGTATTGCAAAAGTGAGCCAAAGTCTTCACTTCTGGGTTTGCCACAGGGGTAGCTGGGAGGGATTTCAGGAGGACACTGCAGCCAAAATAGTTTTATTCAGGGCTATTGTAGAGCAGAAAACAAGTAAGTTTATAAATTAAACCAGAACACTTTACCTATTGGTCTGTTTATATTTAAACTGTTTCTGTTCGCATTTAAACTGGTTCTGTTCATGAGCAGCTGCCAAGAGAAGTTATGGCCTACTTTTGATGTTTAGATTGTATTTTCACTACAAATTTGACTCTAATGCTTATGTTTAGTATCAAGAGCTAAACAAAAATCAATGTTTTCAAGAACATACGAGATTAGATGAAGCAAGAAAATGCTCCCAGGCTTAAAAGTTATTATTTATTCTCAGATAATACCTTGTTTCTTTCACACATTTGCCTTATATAATACAAAATAGCTATTACTCTTCAATATTTTTCAAATCCTATACTTCTTTGTTGGCATACTGCTTTTTTATCCAGAATTAGATGAGGGTTTCTGGCATGCAGTTGCAAGGTATGTAGAATTGTAGATGCAGTTTTGTCCACTGAGACCACAGACTCACTGAGATCAGTGAGGAAAGTACAGCATAGCCCCACAGAAAAGTCTTTTCAATGAAAGTTTAGTTACCAGTTTTTAGACTCAGGAAAGGATTCCAAGAGCTTTTTAAACGGTAGGCTGCACCAGCATAGGAAAGCTGGCCTGAGCTTTTGATATTCACCACTGATATATGAGTTTGGGAGCGGTGTTCATTAGCAGATATTTATCAGTCAGGATTGAGTCATCCCCTGCCTTACATGAGCCTAACAAATACGTGGATGAATAGGAGTTGTCTACCTTGTGCTTCTCAGGGAATAGAAACCGCAGCCTAAGTCTTCTCATTCATATCTCTACACTGCATGCTTACAAAATAAAGAAAAGCTCATAAGCAAATACCCAGCCCACTTCCAAGCTGTTTTAGTGATCTCTCCCAAACACACCTCTCTGCCCTCTTCTGCCCAGTGTTGCTAGAACGTGACCAGGAACTTCTCCTAGAGAGAAATACAAAGCTTTATACTCTGCTTTTTAAGCTCTTCATGCTTACTCAAACCTGTCTCAAATGTCAACAGCGTTTACAGAGCTGTCAAGAAAACATGCATGTGTCCCTCACTCTGCAGGACGAGGGTGCATCCTTTGCCAGCCAGCACTGGCTCGAGAGCACTTTGATTCTCCTTTACCAATTCCCTGTCTCCAGCTCACCTACTCAGTTCCCCTACTCACTGTAAAGTAGAAAGGAAGGAGAAAAACTGGTTACTCTTTTTCTCTCTTCATTACAGTCATGGTTAACTGTTGTTTTTGTGCCATCTGTAGTGTCCCAATGATCGATCAGGTTTTGAGGTGTAGACGTTGCAGCAGGACAGTGTATTAAAGACATGATGAGCAAAGGTCCTTCTCACTGTTGTCCCTGTACCTACCGAGGCAGGGGACAGAGCAGTCCTTTTCATTCCTTCCCAAAAGCTGTGTACTGGTGGGAGAAACAGGAGCGGGAGGGAAGATGAAATGGAAAGGGGGGGAGGAGAAGAGAGATAAATGGCAAGAGATAAAATACGGAAGGGAGAGAGAGGCCTTGCATAACCTTAGGACTTGGTGCAGCCAAGTCACACTTTTTTCAGCTGCAAGTTTCGACAGATTCCTAGACCATTCAGAAAATGCTCCCACAAGAAAGGGATTTTAACTTCTAAAAAATCTCTTCTTTTTACTGTTGTTATATCCTGATAATGTCCAGGATTTCTGACAACATGCCAGTTTCCAGGGAGACATACAAATCCATATAAGAAATTATTAAAACAAGAAGCACACATAAGAAATTAGTAAAACACTTGCTTTTTTGCCTCTTCCTTCCTTTGATAAAGGAGGCCATTAGCACCTTTCAGCTAACAGCTTCCACCCAGTTCCTGTGTATGACAGCACACATCAGGAGCATGTCCATGTGACACTGATGTATTCCTCAAGACTCCCAAAGCATGTACAGTGCACCATTGGCTGGTACTGCAGGCCTCCAAGACTGCAGAGTTAAAGTTAATTTTACATAGTGAACAGTAAACACACAATACAATACTGTCTGTTATATCAATTAAATAGAAAAGTCCTTTCTTTTAAAAAGAGAAGTCTACTCATTTCTCATGCATAAAACACTACGTCAAGAAAGACATGAGTCATGGATTAAAAATGGCACCTTTAAAATACTTCTATAATGCTTATGATTTGAGTAGCTGTAGCCCACAGCAAGCCACTAACAGGCAGAAAAAATGCTTATACCTCAACACTTGTATGGCACAGCCTCTCAAAGTCAACCTCTGTCCTTCCTTTACAACATTTTTTTGTACAGAAATAAAAGTAAAGCCATGCTGGATCGTCTTTACTATTCCAGCCCCCTCCCCATCTTTCTCATTTTCAATTATGGGTTAAAATATTGAAGAAGAAAGTTTCATATCTCTT
Organism: Callaeas wilsoni; assembly: GCA_013398955.1. Classification (NCBI taxonomy): domain Eukaryota; kingdom Metazoa; phylum Chordata; class Aves; order Passeriformes; family Callaeidae; genus Callaeas; species Callaeas wilsoni. The sequence continues at coordinate 116,291 of VWPU01017891.1, forward strand.
GATCCAGGGTTTAAGCTTAAAGACAGTGAAGCAGAAGGGAAGTGAAGAAGGGAGTGAGAAGCACCAGTGAGCACAGATCATCTTCTGTAGTCTGTGAGTTCTGTGAAGAAAAAAGCAAAGCTGGAGCCCAAGCACACTATGGCGTGCTCTCCCTGTTTGCTCTAGAATATCCCCAATTTACTGACAGCACAAAGCAGTACCGTATTGTTTATAATGTCATTTCTTAAGAATGCAATGTCCCACCCTCTCCCACTCTCAGCTTTAAACTTTTTTGATGAACACAGTTTTCCAGTAAAGACAACATGGTATTTGGCCAGAGTGATGGAATAAGAAACATGATTCTTTTCATGTTGGACACTTGCATAATACTTCTCAACATCCAAAGCTGGGTTTATGCAGGATTACAGCAATCCTTTTATTATTTATGAAAGATGACAGCATGCCGTGTGATAATGTTTAGGTTAGTCATCGTGCAATTTACAATAGCTTATGTGGAGGGAAATATGAAATTTTAGTTAGTAAAATGAAGTCTTTAATTAATTTCATCTGTCCAACATTTGGTCTTTTTTTTTTATTCAAGCAGTAAATATCTTCTAAAAGACTCACAGAGCAGAGACTTGTCTTACAGCAACAGCTAAGAAAAGTGCTTATTAATGCTCTGAGCCTGCCATGCATGACACAGCCAGGTTTGTCATGCTGTGGATCTCAGATCTGCGTGAGAAAAACAGATTGCACACAACCCTTTGCAGCCACTCCAGGCCTGAGAAGGCTTGCATGTCCTACACTGGAGAACAGCATTCCTCAGTGGAAGAGAAAAGGAGAAAACCCTCAGCCCATCACCACCACTTCCTCATGTATGTATTGCTACTACCTCCACCAGAGCAGGAGAAACAGAGACATCCTTCCAGGGAGAGGTGAGGAAAAAGCAGGGAAAACCACATGTGAGACCTGTTGAGATTAACTTTTCCAAAAAGTCTCCATCCGACCCTCAGGGTGCTACCAGTAATGTTAATTGCAGGTGATCTTCTAAAGGCAGTATGAGGCATGGACGGGCTTTATTGCTGTACAGCCATAAATAATTAAATACAATGTAATAAATGAACCTGACAAAACCAGCTGGCATAAAGTTAGACTGACTAATCTGATCTGACTGCCAAAATCAGCACACAAGAAAATCTCCATCTGTGAGCTGAACGCCCAAGGTGCTCAGGGGGCATGTTGTGCATGCCCGTCTCAGCCGCCCAGAGCAAAGATGATGCTCAGAGGTGCCCTGTGATGGCGGGTGGGTGTCCCATAGGACAGAGGAGAGTGAAGGACAGTACTTAATAGCTACTGCACGTCGCCATATGTCATAGATGCAGCCTAGCACTGGATTTTTTTTTTTTCTTTTCTAAATAGGATAAAACACTTCAGGGAAAGCTGACCCTCCAGTGAAAGTTTTTTCTTGCATGTACGCACAACACTTTTTACCTACATGAACTGTATTAATAAAATGTCTCTGGTTGTGTGAAGATTTACTCAGCGCCAAGAAGTTAAAACTACACCCTTAACTCAGAGGATTGAGTATTTTTAAAATGTGACTTTTGTCCTCTTTTCATTGTGCTAAAAAAAAAAAATAGTGAAAAGGAAATTAATCTGCAGCTGACCAAAACACACTTCAAAACACATGCATCATAAAAAACTGCATTTTTGGAAGATGACTGTTGGCCACACATTGGTGATGTTATTGGAGTTTTTCCTTTAAGGTCAGACATTTAATTTAAGTGTTATTAACACTTAAATATTTTGCCAATTTTTTTCCCTTACTAAGCTTCTTTTTAAAATGATTATTGGTTTATTTCCTTTGAAATTGTGTTTCAAGCATCACTTTTAATGAAATTTCAATAACAATATCCCTTTAAAAAGTCAAATACATTTTTGAGAAATTAATAATATTTCAAAACAGAAACCTTGCCATTTCAAATCAGCTTCAACATTTTCTATGCTGCACTATCTTATTTATGGCTGACTATCCATTTCATTGAAGCTAAAAAAACAGACAGTAAGATATTTTTGCTGTGTCTGCACACATATATACATGTAAAAACATACACAAATACGCACACATATACTATTTGTCCAAGGCCAATTTAGATAAACAAAAAGTCAGAAATGCCTGAAAACTGTGATCTCTGGTGGAGTAACTGCGTAGCTACAATAGGCATCGGTGTTACAAAAAGTTTACTTTCTCCATCTAATTGCAATTAACATTCCAGCAGGGCCTAGAGACGTTGTTGTAATTGTAATTTCTTAGACTGAGACAATGATTTCTTGATAGTCTCCTCCTTCTGTTGGGGGAAACATATTCACTTTTTCAGTATTTATTTATTTATTTGCAGTTGGATGTATTTCTGAGAGGATCCTCCACCCCATAACAAGACCAGAGCTAAAACCGATGAAAAGCATTTCAGTGTTTGAAATTTTTTTGTTGACACACAACCTTGTCTACATCTCTCCCTTTTACATCAGGACAATAAAGAGAAAGGGGATATTATCCTTGCACATACCGATACAACATAAATATTTTGAAGTTACTCGCGTAGATAAGGGAAAATGTTCCTGTTTCTGCCTCCCTGTCTGCATCACATTTTGCCAACAGCTGCTTCATTTAGCTATTGTCAGGCATGATGCATAAAAAATGCGTGTGCTCTGAGCGGAGCTTATGCTTGAGTGACGTTAGAGCAACAGCCTGACAGATCGGATGCGGGTACAGCCAAGGAAGCTATGAAACTCTCTGTCACCCAACGCATTTCAAGGACCTTCGTACTTGCCATCTAATCTTGGCTGCAGGACCTGCAGCACCAGAAAGGCCTCCACCTTTGACTTTAAACAGGTCGTGAGACAGGTCCCAGCAGCGCGCTCCCGGCTTCTGCGCCGCTCCCGCCGGGCCGCGGTGCGTGCCGCAGGGCAGGGCATCTCTGCACACCAGCCGCGTCTCGCCGCGTCCCGGCGCTCGGAAGCAAAGCACGGAACCTGCTGCTCACCCAGCCAGGACCGCGGGCGGGCACCCACCGCCTCCCTGCCCGCTTTACGCGCTCCTAATCAGTCTTCCTGCAGGAGCGACGATGCCGGGGCAGACGGCGGCACATTTTTGTGCTGGGTACGAGGCCTTAGTGGAGGCCTTTTCTTTGGAATTGCAGCCCACGGGCAGCTGGACAGAGCGGCAAAGGAGCTGTCGGGGCTCGGTAGGGAAGTCTGGGAGGAAGGCAGCCCCGTGCGGAGAATGGCAGGAAAGCCGCTCCGCTTCCCGGTGGCTCTGTCTGCTGGGAGGCAGCGCGGCGCCTGGAGCCCGCCTGCCCTTCAGGCGCGTCCCGGGATTTCCGAGTTGCAGCCACAGCTCTTGCTAACAGCCAAATATTTCACTCTAGAGACATACTACACTTCCTGATATAGGATGCACTTGCATGTCTCCTGGTGACCTTAAACACTAATAAAGGAGTCATAATACGACCTAGACAGGCCTTGAGAGCCAGCCGGCACACGGGTGACTGAAAGCGAGGTTCGAGGGGTGGGAAGGCTTGTCTGCTCTTTGTTCGGCAGCTTTCGTGTCGTGTTCCTTCCCTTTTGATTATGCAGAGGAAGAGATTTTAAAATACATTTGTGTTGCCCTTTTGCCAACAGCAGAAATTAATCCAATGTGCTGGGAGAGAAAAAGCTCCGTGTGCTGACGGCTGGGGCTGGCCAGCATCTCCCGGCAGCTTGCATCCGACCAAGGAGCCCTCCTGGCTCTCACTCCCCACGACTGCGGCCCACCAAGGAAGAAGGCAACACACTCCGAACGCTGATCCTCCTACGGATCCTACTCACTTATTTCTACTGCCTGGGCAGGCAAGAAGCTGTTGTGCTTATGTAGCACAGACGTTTTTAAGCCCGCCTTGCAGTTGTAAACCCAGAGAGACATCCAGCTCCTACTCAAATCACAGGCTGAAGGATGGTGAGGTTCTCGATGTTGTTGGGCCAGAATTTCTTCTGCTGACCACAGGCTTATCTGTGCTCAGAAGGGTGGAGGACTTAGCCCCTTCAGTGTAAGGAAATACAGAGGCTATTACATGCTGCCTTCTGCCACATGTGGCGTTTTGTACTGCCTTGGCCCAACAGCTAAGCAAAAATAAGCAGAAAGAGGTTAATTTTGGATCTTGCTGGCAATCCAGCTATCAACCATAAAATGTACTCAGACTTGCTAAGTACTTTGTGACCAGCAAAATGGTACAGTGTCACAGTGTCAGAGATCAAATGCAAGTGGAGGAGAAACAAGAGACACCAGGATGAGAGGCAGACTTTCACATCAGCAGAGAAAACTATTTTACTCTTTTAATAGCTCTAAAAATACTCTATTTGACCATGAACCTATGTTATTTAGATCTGTTTATTTATAAAAGGAAGGATAACAGTCTGTCTTCAACTCTATATTACATAAGATCAGCTGACATTTGCTATGATATCATAGACCAACAAAATGAAATAACTCGCAGAGAAAATATTGACTTTCTTTGTCTGAAATTAAGCCAGCAGACAGAAGAGAGATGAATATAAAATAAGAAAAAATATTAGAGAAGTCATATCCAAACTAAATTTAGATACAAGTCATGCATGTCCTAATTTAGGAAAGCGCAAGAAAAAATCTTCAGCATTATTATCTCTAATATAAAAGCTTTAAGTTGCAGAAACAAATCTTCAGCTAAGAAACAATGGATTGAGACAATTCTCACAAGTAATAAAAAGTAAAGTGCACCATGATATCATTCTCCAACACTTTCACAGAATTCCCTCTGATTTTGACAGGAGCTATGCACAAGTTTTAGAGAGAGGCCTTCAGCTGCATGGCGAAACAGAAGGCAGAACCTGTACACACGGCAATTCTTAACGCTCACTTTCACTACACAGCCCAGCAACTCAAAACACTTTAAGTCTGCTCTCAGCTAAGACACTAATCAAATAACCTCACATCTGACGTGCCCTTAGAGTATCAGTCTGCCTTCAAGACTCTTTCCCAGGATCTGACTGACAAGGGCAATTAATCAGGGCTGGGTCCTCTGTAGCCAACAATGTGACGTCAGTGCAAAGTTGGTGAGAAGTCCACACCAGAGCTCTTTTTCTGCATCAACTTTGTTCTTAACATAGTGCCGTTGCTCACTTACACCTCATTTTTTAAAAATCAATACGCAGTTTTGAAGCTTCTGGTAGAATACATTTCTCAACTTGACTCAATTCAGTAAACTTTAACAGCAATTTCTAAAAAATCATATTCACTCACATTCCACTTTTTGCGAAGAGGAAAGAAGCAATCATGACTGTCTGAATATTTCTGTCACAGAGACTTTTCTAGCATTTCTTCTGTACATTCAGAACAGTCTCCTGCATAAGTCTTCTAGGGTCTGACATGCTCACTTGTTTTTTTTCTTTCACCATCATGTGTATGGGGAATATTCTCCTGACTTTTTCCTAATTCTTCAGTTTTAATCCAATACATCTAAATAACAACCCTATCTCCCTCCAGTACTAGGCTTGGAGGAGATGAAATGCTGTCAGCTGTGTGCTCTAGGGTTTTAGGATGGCAGAAGCTTTGAATGTCAATCTTTCTTTAATATTCATAGGAACTGATTCATTGTACTACACCCTCACTACTGAGTTTACGCTTGTGTTCATAAATCATGCCAGGTCAAGAGCTGTATTAAGGACCCGATCCATTCAGCATCTGGCCTGTATGTAGCAAAACCAGATGTAGAAGACTTTGGAGACCTTGCCACTTCTTAGAGAATCCTGAATTTTCGCATTATTTCTGTTTTCCTATAGCACCCTGTTAAGCAATACTTCTATCTCCTGTTACCCCTTACTAGTTCTATGCAAGCAGGATTGTTGGCATCCTCCTGCAATGCTCCAGGCCTCTGCAACTCTTTCCTTCTTCCTCTTGGCCTTTTGTCTGCTGTTTCTGTGGAGTATTTCTGCACAGCATTTCAGTTTCTTTAAAGGCAACCCTATTGGTGCCTCAGCCGACCTCAATTTGTATGTTACACAAGAAAGAAAAAAAATAAAACCAGTCTGAAATACCATTTGCTTTTTACTGCGTAAAATACACCATAAGTTCACCTCATGCCATGTGCGTGTTTCCATTCTCCTCCACATCAGTTTTTCCACAGAAACTTGCCCCAGCGTCATACGGGACAGGAACGCCCTGCACCTGGGCTTCCCCTGCGTGAGAGGAGGACGGCGCTGCTGGGAAGGTGAGTGACAGATCAGATCTGTGACTGACAGACAAATGGCCTCAGGCTCTTTGGCACATGTGTTTCTCAAGCTCCAGTTGTGAGCTGACATGTTTACATTGCAAACCACTCACAGATTGCAGTGGGTGCAAACAGGCATCTTCAATTATTCGTGTGGCCTCTTCCCCATAAATAAAATATTAAGAAAGAAAGAAAACTGTCTGCTAGCCTGTTTACTGCCAGGATTTCTCCCATCTTGTGGTACTCAAGCAGAGTGACTAGGACAAACTCCTTGGCTGTTGTGGAAACAAGAAATTATGACAAATGAGCCCAGACAATGGTCAGGTGAATGCACTCCCACTGGGGCCAGGAGAAGGGGGACCATGATGATGGGATGGCCCTGCAGCGAGGGGGATGTCAGGGCCCTGGCTGACATGCAGGCACACTTCAGCACATCATCCCAGACTTGCTGTCACCCCACGACAGGGAGCCCTTGGCCACATCAGTCCTGCTTGCCCTGGAGGTGGCAACAGCTCTTTCATCCTCCCCAGCTGCTGCCAGAACTCCCACCAGATTTACATAAGAGTTTAACCCAGGTGGCATCTCTGTAACATCCAGCTCCTATGTACCTCAGCAGGGCTCCAAATCAATGCCAAGGGAGCTCCTTTTGGGCCATAATGCATGTTCACATGTTCAGTCAGACTTTTTTCCAACATGGTAACGTGGCACAAACAAAACCGCAGGCAGATACCATGTCCCATGGGAATCTTGTAGATGTAGAAATAGCTTTGGTCTAGGTATATTTCAAGTGGCATTTATTTTCTAAAGAACCTATTTGAGTTATAATCTGAACACCATTTTTCAAAGTGACCTTCCTCCAGCTGCCTCCCTCCAGCTCTTGGTCAGGCTAATAGCTTCTCCAAGCCGGCAATTGGATCACTTCACATGCAGCTGGGCTTCGCGCTTCTCGATCCATAGATATCACTCCTGTTTGGCATGTGGCAATGGAGACAGGAACACGAGGTCACGGGTCCCGTGCAGGGCACTACAGGAGTCCTATGTCACTGCCTGCCACACAGGAGAAAAGAAGCGCTTCAGTTTGTGCTGGGCACATTAGCAAAGACTGCAGGGACCAGTTTTGCCAGTACTCCTAAAATTTTGATCTTTTCTAACTAATGAAAAAGAAATTTATAAACAAATAAATTAATCAAAGCAGAGAAAAGACACATATTTTGGAAGAGCAGTCTCCAGCAACAGTCTGTGAACAGCATGGTTCAACAATGCTTGGTTTTCTTTTCCACAATTTCCTAGGAGTTATATTCATCCTGCCTTCAAGGATTGGTGCCCTTGCTTAATCAGATTTATAATAAGCCTAATATTTAGGTTCTCAAGAACAATTTGAGATTTCCTTCCAGTGAACATTAGAAAATGATACTGTGATTAGGCATGATATCTCTCTGACTGGGACTGTTAAACAAAACAAACAGTTGGCACAACTATTTGATTTTGGAAGAAAGAGAAGCAAGAGTAATGACAGCCAGTTTCCAGGTTTTTAATAGAGGAAATGTTTTTGATACAGAAGTCCCATCCCAGCTGTATTTAAGTTCACATACTAAGTAACACAAGTTGTTTTTCAAACATGGAAAAGTTCAGAAAAGCTGATTAAAATATTTCTTACAGCCTTCTATTCACCTTTTTCTTTATGCAGCCCCTGAAAGTTAAGAGTTATGACATGTAAGATAACCAAAGGGTCAATCCTGCCCAAACATATACTAGGCAGCTAAGACAAGAGCAGATTTTTGCCCAGCTTTGCCTTTGGACCATAAGGACTTTGTTAGCATAAAAAGAGACATTATTTTTCAGAGGAATATGATGTCAGTAGAGCTCTTGAAGAATAAACAAAATATTTTCCGTCATTGTGCATTACAATCTTAGAAAAATAGTGAACTGACTTTCTTCTCACATTTTTTACCATGAGTGATGCACAAGGCAGAAAAAAACCTTCTCAATAGATTATGAAATTTCAAGCTGAACCTAAAAAACTTGGAAAAAAGTTTTAGATTTAACCACTGTGATACTGAAACAAGTGGCAGAACAGAACTATGCAACTTTACATTTTTGCTTTCCATGATTCAATCGAATCCCTTCCAAAAACAGAAGACTATACAAGGCATTGACTAGAGAGCTGTTTCTTTTTCTTCGAATTTCAAAGTGCTTTTTTCTCTGGTCTGAAAATGTCTTAAAAGTAAACATCTGTCTTTCATCTGCTGGATGGCAATTTAAGAACATCTACCATTAACCCCCCAGGTACCTCTGCAGATTTGAGGTCCCTCATAGCAAGAGATGGGGCTCTTGAGGGTGCTTGGCTGCAGAGTAACCCAGAGCATCTATATCTCTTTCTGTGAAGAAGAGAATACAGCATCAGGGATCCCTTTCTGCAATACATCTGGGGCATATGAAAAAAGTAATAAAAAGATCCTAAAACAAAACATCACTTACAGTAGATGTCTGTTCCTAAATGTGTTCCCAATAGTTTCTACAGGATAGACCTGCTTTTTTTAAAAGAAAATAAATGAGACAGATTAGCACCTATTACAACTGAACAAAAAAATGTACTCTATGGGATTTTTATGTCTAAAAACACAGTCTTTCTCTCTCATCTTTAGTACCCAAGTCTATCCGCTGCTCTCTTCTGGAGCAGCATTAAGAGTTCACCTCCTATCAAATGCTTGAGCACATTTAAGGTGCAGGTACTTGACAGTCTGGAATACGTCTAATCTGTCAAATGGGAAGAAAATTCTTTGCCTCCTTTGTTCAATATGCCACCTAATATATTTCAGGAAATATGAAATCAGATTGAGCCTGAAATGCCATGCCTCACCCAGTGACTCCTAAGTGGCATTTCCCTGTGCTTGGGATAAGCACCGGATACCATTTCTTCTTAGAACAAACTGAGCTTTATCCCATCCCAAACTGGCTACCCCAGGACTTGGAACAGGCTTCATGAAATTTAAATTATTGTCTGCCAAATGACTGCTTAGCCGCTAGAGCAGTGCTAGTCCATTCTGGCCCTCCCCAGCCAGGACAGCAAGACCTCTTTGACCAGGGAGTAAGACAAAAAGTGATGGTGGCTGGGGTGGGGGAGACCCAGGTGCTGTGACACGCTGCTAGAACATTGTGTGTGTTGGCTCCAGCATTTAACACAAAGCATAAGTATTCGAGCGATTGATGCCTAAATATCTTTCAGCCTATTCTGTTTTGTTTTATGGGGATTACTGTGCCTTGCATTTTACCACAGCATCTGAGCAGTGTGTTTCCAGTGGTCCACAAGGCAGCCTACCGCTAGACCTGTTTTTAAAAAATGCGATTTCACAAGTCAACTAGGCACTTTTGAAAATATTACTCCCAGTCAGACTAAGCTCTTTGAGTGTCCCCCCAGAGAAGCTGCTGGGATGCCTGGGACCTACCAGCACAGAAGCAGTTAATTTCCATGAAGACTGAGAAAAAAAACCCCAGCCTAAGAACAGCCCTGTGTTGGGAGGAGAGCTAGAAAACGAGGCTGTTGCTGTTGTTTTCATTGTGTGCACTCTAATCAGAGAGAGTAAGAACAATAATGCATGTAATGCTGATTTTGGACCGTTTCCATGCAGCTTTTCCCAGGCTAGGCAGCCTTGGGAACCACTGATAGTGTGGCACACCAGGGGCACAGCCTCAATCACCAAGCACAGGGCAGGGCAGCCTTTTCTGCGCATAAAATATGTGAGGGATGACAAGAATCTTCCCAGCATGGGAAGTGGCAATAACAAAAAAAAATATACAAGGGGCTGAAGCTGAGTGCAACATCCACTGCAGAGCATGCCTGCAGGCAGCACTCAGATTTGAAAGGTAGACTGCTATTTTTCATTTCCTCCCCCATTTTGTGCTTGTTTGTTTGTTTGTTTGTTTGTTTTCCCTTCTTTCATTAGATGCCCCCCTCCCCCTCTCTGCACCACTTTGAAGCCAAGATGAAAGAATTGCTGTGGCTGCTGGCACAGAGCACACACAGGGAGACTGACTGAAGTGTGCTTTAGTTTAAGATGGCATGGCTTTATTTTTTTTCCCCCCTAAGTAGGGGAGGGACAGGGGGAGGGGAGAAGAGGAGAAGAAAGTCATTCAGCTAAAAACAATATATTACACTTCATTGAAAAGCATATTGTACAGCTTGGATTGAAACATGGTCCTAATTTTTCAAAGCTTTGCTCTTCAAGGACAGAGGGTTTTGGGTAGCTAAGATGTGGCATCCTCCCAGACAGCAACTGCCCATATTTTATTCATAAAACCTGCCACATGAGTGTATGATGAGAATTGACACAACAAGCTGTAGCTCCGTGACCTGTTTTGAATAAGTCGGTCAAATCAATGATGTTTGTCCCTTAGTAGCAGAAATTTATGTAGCCACTGAGGGGTGGAAAAAAGTCACTTGCTACCATTTTTGTTTCTAAAACAAAGAGACGCTTTTGAACAGTAACAATAAGAAGATCAACTTGTTTTCTTTTCTTTTCTTTTCTCTAGCAATTGATTTCTTCTGACATCCACTTCGAGTAAAAAAAAAGAAAGAAAGAAAAAGTTGGCAGAAGAAGGGATAGAATTTACACACTTCTTCCTTGACACTGGAAGATGTGATTATCTTTGAGTGGCTGAAATATTCAGTTATTTGGGGAAATTCTAGTGTCAGTGACATCAGCAAGGGATTGTCAATGACTTCAGCATATCAACAAGTTCCAATCCCACCAAGTTCATCATGTGCTGTCCAAGCCTGCAAGGACAAGGCCCTTCCACCAACCCAGACTTGTCCCAATGATGGGAAAGTTGTGCAAAGACTCCATAAAATCCAGGGAAAAGAGAAGGTCACCATGGATGGTTGCAATATTTTCTCCTGCCTTCAGCTCCCAGCCTTTGCCCCTATAAAAGTGTCATTCACCACTAGAATTTCATACTTATTTAATATCTGTTAGTCACTGTTAAACTGCCAACAGCTAGCTAAATTCACACTAATGTTCTTTTAAATATGCAGCAGTCCTACCATTTACAATCATTATGGAATTAAACTGTAGAATTAAACTCTTAGGTCAAATACCTTAACATATATCTAAAACAGCATTAATTAGCATGTCCAAGGATTTTTTGGAAGCCCTTGAAGAGAGCAATTACAGCAATTGGTGAATATCTTTTGAAGGGTGGATTGCATGCAGCTTAACAAGTTAGAACTTCTGACTATTAATTTATTTTGAACTAATTCTGACCCTGCTTCTGTCTGCTAACTGCAAGCCAACTTTCAAAGGCCAAATATAGTGGTGTGCAAAGTGAGCCAAGTTTTTTGGAGAATAGACAGCAGCAAGCCAGGTCCTCAGAGGGATGGGGTTGGTTCAGTATCAAAGATTAATAGAGAAACAAAAGAATCACAAAATAGGTGTTATCATGACCTGTTAAACAGAAAAATAATTTTATAGCGATGTGTTTTGTATATGGAACAATCTAGGGCCCATGTTAGGAAACAGCACAGCCATTGTAAGAATTTCTTGTCACATCAGTAACAGAGGGGACTTGTTTCAAACTAAGCAGTTTTCAAACAAGTAGCAAACAGGATTTTGTGACTATGGCATCACAAGAGAATCATGAGGAGACCTTTAAACAATAGATAGACTATAGGACTTGAAAAGGTTTCCTGACTTGGCTCCAAGGAAGGACCAGCTATGCCTAAACTATTCCAGGCATGTTTATGGAATCTTGTCTTTAAGATCTCAAATGATGGAGATCCCTCAGTTTCCCCAGGTAACATAATTCGGTGTGTAGCTGACTGCACATTAAAAATCATTCCTAAGATCTACCCCAATCTCCTTTATTACTGTTTGGTATGCATGCATCACATTCTTCTGGAAGGCAAAATGCATTACACTTTAGCATTTTCATTTGGGCTGCCTTTATCCTTATCAAGAATATGTCCAGTCAGGTCCATCTTCCCTCCTAATGGCTCCGGGATGGTGAGATTAAAGCTGGCATATGCTCCATTACTTGCAGCATTTTGTCTAGCCAAATTCTAATTGTAGGACTCCCTTTCGTGAGTGCTGTGATACACTTACTATCACTATTGTTTTAAAAACACTGGCCCTTTCAGAAGTGCAGGTAGGAGGGGGTTGGAAATGTCCAACATTTAAATCAATTGCAGTAACTGGGTGCCAAGACATTGGGCAATGAACTTTGCATATCAGACAACCACATGGATCTCTCTGAGTCTGAACTGACAGGTTGATAATACTCAAAAAAAGTAATTTTAACTGGAAGATAAAAAGAATAAAATAGAAAAATTCTGCATATGGTTATTTTCCTGATACTACACAAAATCCAGCTATGAATTGAAAACAGCAGAGTGAGGAAAAAGCTAGTATCCATAAAGAGTTATTTTTCAATGTGGTGATATTAACAATATTCTCCAAAATTCTCTCTTCTCAAATCAGTGGATTTGATGTTTCCTTGAGATAATTGCAAAGTAGTGACACAGGAAAGGCAGAGCAAATTGTAGTTCTTACCTAGCATCCAAGAAAGGCACCACTTATTTTAACGACTAGAAAGAAGATTCAAGTAAATTTTGGATGGCTTCAGTAAAAGTATCTGTTCAATGTTCCTCAGAGACAGAAAATCCAAATTGTTAGTGCTGTGAAAAAGAGATTGGGCAACTGTGTGAAGAATAAAAATATAAGAGATAATGCTGAAAAAAAATCCAAAGGGCACATTAAACTCTTTACTTTAGGATTTAGATGGATTTAAATATGGGTGGTAAGGAATAAACCTGAAGAGGGAGAACACAAATGTGTCTGGCTGTGTAAGACAAGGTTTTGTCACCAAGCGTCTGGTGCTGACTGTGTTTTATAAGGTAGAATATTGAACAGGATGAGCCACATACTGGTCCAATACAAGAACTACCATGTTCCTAAAAGGAAGAGGTATTGGAATAATTCTAAAATCAACCTCAAGGTAACATCTTTTCCCTTTTCATCATTATATCTGGCACAAAAATGTTTATGAGGGCTGGTCATTGCTAACCTTATTCTTTTTACCAACCGAGCCGCAACATTCAGCACTCTGGCTTTAGATTTTAATTACAGTATCCAGCTCCCACTACACCTGTGTGCTCCTCAACCACGAGACGATTTTCCTGGCTATGTCTCTGACACCATGAGGCTGTGTGTGCAGAATCCCTTAGAAAAAAAAGCCGTACCCCTGCCTTTAGCACTTCTAGTGTAAGCCACTACACTGTCCTACAGTTACAGCAACCACAATTTCCCTGAATCCTTGGGTTTTGTCTAGTTTATTTGCTCTAAAACGTCATTCATTCTGTCAGTGAACTGTGAGCTACGTTTAGTATCCAGCAAGTGGTTTTGTGAAGTCAGTCATTGTCTCTGCTCCATAACCAAGTCAGGAGCCAGACACAGCCTGCACACTTGTTCTATGGGGCTCACTCTTACTAATGAATACATGATTGAGTGTCTAACAGGAAAATATCAGTCAAAGAGGTTTTTTTGCATTAAATAGTTGAATATTTTTCATTAAATTACACTGAGATACTAGGTTGATTTTTCAGTTCTTACAAATGCCTTTGACAGGCAGCAAGTCCATGTGAGTTACTGACTTCTGAAGGACAGGGCAGAGCCTTTTTGAAAGGTTCCAGAAGAATCCTGGTATTGGTTAAAAAATTCATCCTCTCCTGTCTGTGAATGGTATAATCAAGGGGAAATATCATGTCATGAAATACTTGAAAGAAAAAGAGTAGGTGTGTTTTAAAGCACAAATAAATCTCTACCTTTGCAGTCTCTCAGCAGATCACAGCAGGGAGATTAAGGTTTTGTGTCACTGCTGGTGGGCTGTTTGTAACAGGCTTGAAAACATACTACTCTGACATTAGTCCCAAACTAAGGCTTATTAGCCAGACCAAAAGCAGCTGTGTCACCATGACCCACAGCTTTTAAGGAAACAAAACAATTAGTATAGTTATAAATAACTGCTTTTGAAGAGCGTAAGTCATACATTTCTGGTTTTCTTTTGTGCCCTTATAAACAAACTAGCCCTTAAAATAATTGTGTTAAGAGCAAAGACATATGATATATATGACTGTGACAAGTAATAGCCTCTTACAAAAATATGGGAGTTTGGGGCTCTTACACTCCTAGAGTAATAAAGAAGATCATAAGAGTTTTTTTAAGGAGTGTAATGACATCTGAGAGAAGAGCTTCAATTGCCATTGATATTTGAATCCCTCAGTCAATTATGTGCAGGTATATTTCAAAGTAATGGCTACACTGTCTTCTGATTCTGCCAGGAGCAGAGAGAAGCTTGGAGAGCAGGGTAGCTCAGCCTCTGGTCTCCTGAAGCCAGGGATTTTACCTCCAGCACAGCAGGAACAGCAGCAAGCAGGGGCAGGGAGCAACGTGGAACTGATCAGAAGGAAAAAAGGCAGTGCCACTGATTTGGTCAAGAGGTCAGATCCTTGCTGTCTGTCCCAACTGCTTTTACTCACTGAAACTTGTCTTCTACTTTTCTTGTGTTGTTTAGTTCAACCTGCTGTGTCAGCTGGAGTGCTTATCTAAATGAAGGCTGTAATGCTTTCTGTCACGCTACTCTTCTTTATCTGAAGCCCCAACTAAAATCACTATGTTATTCTGGAGAAAGTAAGAGGTTTAATAAAGGGAATAAATATATGAAGGCAATAATATCACACCTGAACAGAAACTTTCAGCAAAGGAATGCAGATTCAAAATTTAAATAAAGTAGCAAGCAGAACTGTGACCTCTTCTCTTGCTGCCTGAGTCACAACATGGGTGTCATAGAGGTGGAGCAGTGGTGCAAGAGACCAGAGCAAGCCCTTTTCCAGCAGCAATAACAGCAAGGATACGGAAAGGTTTCTTGAAACTGGCATCAAAGAGTTCCCTACATGTGCCCCAGCATTACTGAGAGGGGAACTGAGTAACACCAGGTTTCTAGATGATGTAAAATTTTCTTTTGCCTCTTTGGGCTTGTTGACTGTGGGAATGAGAGACTCCTGAGCAGGTACTAAAAGACTACCACAGTACTTTCCAACCTTGTAACAAAACTTTGTGTCTCACCTTACCCGTAGATGACACTGCTGCTGCGGAAGAGCCCCAGCCATAATCCAAGAAGGGATTATTGATCACATTTTTCTTTCTTCACTGGGCAACAGCTACAGATTTCAGCATGGTGTGAGACAGGGATGTTTTTGTGGGTCCCAGGAGATGATAAATCCAAAGTGCAAGGCAAAATGTGTAACATTCCTGCTGCTTGAAAGCCACTAGGGCAGAGATGTTAATTTTAAAAATCTGTCACAGATGTTACAGATTGCTAAACTAGAGACTTGGCTATGAAGTCTATTTTTCAGTTAATGAAAATAATTTAGTTATCTAGTCTAGCACTAACCAGCCTACTGCTCATCTCCTCTGGAAAAATGCATAGCAGGGGTGTAGCCGTGAATGTGAGGAGACCAAACTGAAAATTATAACCATTTTCAGCTCTGTCAGAGATTTCTGCTCTGAATTTGAACGGAGCATTTAATGTGTGTCAGAATGACAGGATGGTAAATATCTTGGCCCTCCAGCCCAAGGCTGGTCATGAGATCAGTGACAAAAACATTTTGGGCCTAACACACTTTGCTCAAACATGGGTTTCCCACGCGTGGCACATTCCCGTTTCAAGGCAGCTGCTAAACCCCTTGCAACCATGGCTGGCAGCCCTGGGAGGTCTTAGCCAGGCTGGACCCCTCTCTGCAAGGCCAGAGGTGTCTTCTTCTGCTCAAAGGGCTATTGGGACAACCCTAGGCTGCTGTCAAACTGATCACCCCCATGGCTTTTCACATGGGAGGTGGCAGGTTCTATGGCAGCACAGGAACATCCCGGCAGCAGCATGATGGGCTGCTCTGCTTGGGCCATGTAATCTGTCCCTTCTATGCTCTTCCTCAGGCTCCTACATGGAAGCAGCAATGACAGTAGGGACAGTGACAGATCCTGCTTGGCTTGCTGTCGGTCTGAGAGCAGACAAAGCTTGTCTACTTTTATTACACCCTTTTGCCATTGTAGGTCGTGGAACACAGAGGTGGAGTAACTGCTGGAAATCTTCATCCTGAAACTATAATGGCAATTGCTTTGCATAAGAGAATTCTGTTACTGCCTTTGCCTTCAGTATAGATAGTCTCAACAGCAGGGGAGCATCCTCCTGTGCTGATGTGCTGGTCTGTAACTGTCTCCCTGGCATTCTTGCTGTGAGCAAGAGAGATGGTGTAGCAGAGAGACTGTGGTTCAAAGCAGAAGAAGTTTTCTGATTCAGTGTCTCTGTCTCTGCCTTTGTCTGTTACCACACAGTGATTGAGTTACAGCAGTGCAAAGGAGGCCGTGGGAGCATCTCCATCCATTGGCCACAGAAACAGAGAGGCCCCTCTGACCAGAGCTACAAAAGTGATATAGATCAGCAAAGGAGCCCTCTGCCTTTACAAGCCCAGATAGGCTCTGCAGCAGCTGTTGTATACACCATGCTATGCCATTAGCCCTGGCCTTCTTGCCTTTGTGACACCACCCCAGCAGAGCAAAATTTTGTCTTTTCTTCCTAATCTGGTTTCTCACATATCACTTCTTCTTGTGGCGTGGCTTCAGGTGGCCCTCAGTTTGCTACTGCCTATGTTAAAATATATTTAAAGCAGCCTGATTTTCAAGGAGGAGGTTTTAGCGAGACCTGTCACTAGTGGTGTTCCTTAAGGTTCAATACTGGGCCCAGCATTGTTTAATTTATTCATCAATGACTTGGATGAAGGGGCAGATGCCTCCTTAGCAAGTTTGCAGATGACACTAAGGTGGGAGGAGTGGCTGATCCCCCAGAGGGCTGTGCAGCCCTTCAGAAGGACCACAACAGGTCGGAGAGACGAGCAGAGAGGAACTGCCTGAAATTCAACCAAGGTGAATGCGGGGTCCTGCACCTTAGGATGAATAATTCTGGGCACCTTTAGAGGCTGGGGGCTGATCTGCTGGAAAATAGCTCTGCAGAGAAGGACCTGGGGGTCCTGGGGAACAACAAGCATCTGTGAGTCAGCAGTGTGCCCTTGAGGCCAAGAAGGCCAGTGGTACCCTGGGGTGCACTAAAAGAGCATTCCCAGAAGGTCGAGGGAGGTGAACCTGCCCCTCTACTCAGCCCTGGAACAGGTTGCCCAGAGAGGTTGTGGAGTCTCCCTCACTGGAGATATTCAAGCACTGTCTGGATGCAATCCTGTGCCATGAGCTCTAGGATAACTCTCCTTGAGCAGGGAGGTTGGACCAGGTGACCCACTGTGGTCCCTTTCAACCTGACCCATTCTGTGATTCTGTGATTTGCAGACTAAATGCATTAAATGCTACTGCATTTCTACTCACTGTATCAGGAGACAGTCAAAGCCAGACTGAAGGCTAGTCTGGAAAAAGAGTGTTTTTCAAACTCATAGGACCACTTCAGCAGAGTGTAACCATCCTAAATTACATTATGGTCGCAACATCAGAGGCATGTCTTCTGGATTCTATAATGGTCATGTAGCCAAAACAGAATATGAGCCTGAGGGCTGTAGGTTCAGCAGCACAATGTCCACCAATGCTGAAAGAAGAGAAAGACGGTATCTGATCCAGCCTTGGTGGTGCCTCGTGCTGGGTAAGTAGTGCCAGAACATGATCAGTTTCTAGGGGTAGACTGCAAGAATACTACAAGAGTTTTGGTATCCGTTAGTTCTACAATCAAAATACTATTAATTCACATGGTTTTACATGGTGGTCCTATTAAAAAACAAATATCAAGCTAACAAAAAGAAAGAGTACTATAAAAACACAAACAACTTAGAAAGACACTGTCTTTTTTTTTTTCCAGTTCTCCTGTGATGAAAGATCTGTCAGTTTGCAACCTGGCATAATTTGCCTCTTGGCAGCACTTATCCCTCACACTTAGCTGCTCTGAATTCCTCCTACTTCTTCAATATGTATGCTCTCCATTGGCTTTGTCATGGAGTCTTCACCATCTGTATCACATCAGCCTAACCTGAGACCTTCAGTTGAAGCACAATGGCTTTACAAACTAGAGAAAAGGCCTTTCTCTCAGCCTGTAACTTCTTTACCCATTGTTAGGATTGCTTTTTTAAGACTCTTTTAGGAAGACAAGAAAATAAAAGGGAAAAAAAGAAGAGAAGACATGAGAGGAAGGGAGATAAGATAGGAGAGAAGAGCAAAAGGGAAACAAGTCCTTAAAGTATACCCCATGAAATGTATCTTCTGAGATCTGCTTATCTATACATGTTACCAAAGGAAATTTCTCTCGGTGAACTTTGATGTACTGAAAAGAGGGGAAAAAAGAAAAGAGGAAAAGGAATAGAAGAAAACCCTGTGGCCTAATCTCCATGAGAAGACCATGTCCGAGAGTGACATTCTTGAGGCTAATCTTCCCATATGTCCTCTCTAACAAGCACGGTAAGAAATAATTGCAACCATTCCTGCTCAAGTTGCATATGCTGGCAAAAATTATTTCACCGAAAGAGCATTCTTTTGTACAACTCCCTGAGCGCCTGCGTGAGGCTTCAAGGCTCTTTCTCTCTCTCTCTCTCTCCAACATTCCTGTTCTCGAGAGTGTGGCATTCAAGTACGGAGCGGGTTGTGCTTTTGGGTATAGGGAGTAAAGGTGACTCTCACTGTTACTGTAAATTAACCTGTCAACACTAGCCTGAGAGCCGTGGCCAATAAAAATAATGGGCTTGCGAATGAAGAGCTGTTGACACAGCATTTCAGAAAGACAAGTTCAGCACTTGGGGCTGCAAGGGCACCAAACGCTTTTGTTTTGGTTTTCACTTTTGGTTGGTTTTCTTTTTTTTCCCCCCCAAGTTTGTTTGGAAAATACAGAAAAGTGGGGAGTGTTCAACATCCTTTCCAGACTGCTAGTGAAAAGGGATGGTGTGGATATCCTGAGGATTTTCAGCCCTGGAGGCCACCTGAGATTGTATACTTAGCTTGAATAACGATATTGTATGAGAAAATCAGTAGCCAGGGGGTTAAATGTGTTACTAAATAATTTTCAGCCATGATGCTTCGTAAAATGGGCTGATAACAGAAAACTGAGCCCTCAGTTTTCTCAGCCTTTCCAAAATCTTACATATATTCATGCTGTCTCCTTTGGTAGAGGTACTCAGGTATCTTCATATGGAAAGCACTGACATCTTCCTCCTCCCTTAGAACTCCCCTTTGCTGCTGATCAGAAGTACAGGTAGACTTGAATGTAGTAGAGCATAAGCACTTCTTTGTTCAGAGTGGCTTTTAAATAGCCCTTGGTCTTCAAAGCCGTGTGTATTCCAGCAAGCTGAGTTACAACTACTGTGAAGTGATTTTATAAGTATTGTTTCCACTACTCAGGAACAATTCATGCTGTGCTCCTCACCATTTTCAATTACACCAGTACATGCAGAGCTTGTCCTGCCAGCCTGATCAGGGCAGTCCCTTAACCAAAGGGAGCAAGTACAAAGGAGCCTGTAAGCAAGCTGTGTGGTGGAGTGTGGGAGGGAGAGGAATAATCCTCTCTGCCCTGGTGGTTGGGACAGAAATTGCCTGTGGAGCAACTTGTCATTCAGTCATTCTTGCCGTTTTGGTGTTCCTCTGAGTCTTCCTGACACATGGCTGCAGGTCAGAGCACTGATGCCCAGGTGCTTTAGACTCAGTCTCTGCCTCAGCTAGAGGCTAAGTGAAATGCTGAGTGAGACAAGAAATCTAACACGAGAGGAATGAAACCACCCAGTATCTGTGCTATTGTGTGTCATAGCTGTGGGTCCCCAGGCCAGGAATGCCTCTTTCCCTACATTTATGCAGTGCCTTCCACAGGGACACCAGTGTCTCTGAGGGCTGTATGGGAGTCCAAAAAAATAACCAGACAGATGCCCACACATGACTTACGTTATTTATCTTTTAACAATAACTGCTACCGAGTTCAGCATTATCACTCTGTATTGCCATCCTCTCTGGACAATTGCTTGCTATGAGACAGTGCTCTCCTGCTTCTTTTTGTAGCCTTGGGTTTCCTCCACAGGGGTTTGGCAGACTCACCATCACAGGCAGAAGTACAGCTTTTTCCATAGGCCAGAAACATCCTCCACAATTCATTAAGGTTTTATAACTGTTTTACTGCAAAAGAGTTGCCTAGCGCTCAGTGCTCTCCACCAGCAAGGTGCCGTGTGTTGCAGATAGAAATGCAATAACATGATTTTCATCTCAAAGAACCTGCTAGCTCACCCTTCGTACAGTGCTAGCCCTTGCCTCTGCTAACCTGTAGTACAGCTTTCTTGGAAATTATTTTAAATTCAGTGTTTGACTCAGAGCTATTTTGACTTTTTTTTTCAGAAATATTATTTGATTTTTAAGGACTATAACATAAAGAAATTAGGAAATTTAAGGCTGGATTTACCAAACTACTTTAAAAATCTTGAGAACATGTTGTTCCCTGAGCCTATATCCTTAATCAGCAAATTTTGCTTGCTGCAGTATTTACCAAGGAGAAAAAATTCAACACTCCTACTTATGACTCTATTGCAGAAAGCAACATGCTTGAATTTGGGCACTTTACCTCTTAGGAGCTTGTCTCAACACTTAGAAAAGGTGAATTGTAGTGCAGCTTACCCAGTATTTCTAACTGAAATGTCATACCAAATTATAGAAAGTAATTAATTACACACTCAGACAAGTACTGTAAACACCAACATATAAGATTGGGTTGCAAGGGAGGGATATGCAACCATCTTCCTCTTCTCTGCATTGTGAAAGTTGCTAAGTTGCCCCAAGGATCAAGCCTTCCAAAATTCAGTGTTTCCTTCTGAAAATGTCGAAATGAACCAGTTGGGCATTTCCAGAACTTTGTTAGTTTTTGCTTCAGCCAAAAGTAGTTGTCCTGCTTGACCCTGTCGTCACAAGCCTGAACTTTTTGGGCAAATGCTCAATTTATTGGGGAAAAGAGAACAATTGCAAAGTCCTGGTCTGTGGCACTTCCTTCTAAGCCAGGGCTAACAGCTGGGGAGCAGAGCCCATGCTCCGTCCCGCCTGGGCATGGCGGGCAGCCTCTGACCGGCTGCAGGAGGTTAGCAACTTGTGTGGCAACATGTGGCATTTCTTTTTAATAAAAAAAGAAATCACCAAAGCAAAAACAGATGATAGAGAGTAGCCGTTGCTGAGATACTACAAATAAGTAAACAATCCTTGGGCTTTGTGCTGTTATTATTTTTCTTTAATGAGGACTGTGGGTGGGAGGCCCTGGCGCCTCTTCAGTGCACCCAGCCTAGAAAAAGAGCTCTCTCCTACCCTGATCAACTTGACAATGCAACAGGAGTGGTACCTCCTGAGCAACTCAGCCCACAGCTGGGGAGTAGTCCTCCACTTTGAAGGTTTCTGTTGCTGACATCAGAGTAAAATATGAAAACCCTGTCCCTTCCCCTGGATCAAGTTGTGCAGTTCTGCTCCCACAAGAAGAAGCTGCTGTCAGGGACTTGGCAGGCTTCCCAAAGCTCAGCGGTTGAGTGACAAGGAACAGAGAGGGGCACTGTACCAGGGCTAGTTACGATTTTTTAGCCTATTATTAGGTATTAAAAACCATAGAGAAGATGTCCTCAGAGGCACAAATCATCTCAATTGTAAGCTGATGGCAGAGCGCATAGATTGCATTTTGATTACAAACCAAACTGTACCACATCAGTCAAAGACTTTTTGGGCACACTTGAAAAACATTTTCCTGCACTCTTCAAACATCAAGTTTGTCCACTATGAGATATATTCAACAAAATATAAAGGTACCAGTAGGAATGAGGTACAGGATTTGTCCCTGGAAACATCTTCAGCCTTCGACTTCCATATTCAAGTATTTTCCTACTTCAGGAAGCCTCATTCCAATTTTTTTTTGCCAATTGCAATTGCACTTACACATGGGTTTAACAATTCTTCTCTCTCTGGACCTCTATGTCTACTTTTTTGCAACAAAACTGGCCCCATTACTGGAAAAGAAAAATGAGATGGTTATTTGAGATTCCAGCTGGACACCGGATGGATTGTTCTTCTCCATGATACAAGCCCAGCCTCATGGGACCCCACAAAAAAAGAGGGCAGCATTTCTTTTTCATTCCTCCTGTACACTGGGGCGCTGCTACTTCTTGTATGTCTTTCTGTATGTATTGTCCTGATGTCTTATGGATTTTTTTTTAAATATCAATAATATTGCTTACCTCCTGTAGTGAGGGGACAGAGAATTTTGTGCCCACTTCAGAAGAGGAACTGAGCTGCGTAAAAGCTGCTTTCCTTGTCAAGCACAAGTTTGAATGTGAAGGTTTGTAGCTGCTCCTTTGGCATCCTGCATTGCTCACATAGATTGCTTCCTCTTCCTGGTAGCTCAGTAAAACCTATTGCTGTCACTGCCACTTACTCCTTTCCTAACAAGTAAATGTACAAAAAGTACGACCTGAAAACATTAATGAATGTACCTTTATGTTCAAGGGAAAAGCAAGAACAATATGGGCTGACCAGACCAGTCGGCTGCTCCTACTCAGCTGCTGCCAAACCAGGGGCAAGGGGAGAAAACTGAAGTGTCCACCAAATGCGTCACTCCAGGTGCTAGCTCAAAGGGCACATGGTTTCCCACAGAATTCTGTTTCAAAGACAGTGTCCTGAGAGGAGTAAAGTTTCTTCTTTGGAAAACTCTGTCTCCAGTGGATTCTCAGGTGTCTACTAGAGTTGTGTTCCCACAAGAGCGTTTCTCTCAGCTGGTGTTATGCAACAGGCTTGTGTGATTTCATGAAGCTTGCAGGAATATCATTAACACCCTGTGATTCCTACCAACTCTAGCTGGCCAATTGCCAGTTGGTTTGAAAATTATCCAGCGGTGTGAATATGAACAAACACATGTATGCCACATTGAGTGGTATGGTGGGAGCCTTATTTCCTAGAAAACTCAGCTAGTAAATAAAGCAAAATCACAAGTAATATTGTTGGAAGTAGTGTCAGCAGCCCCCTTACCTGTCATGGTGCTAAGGGCACCCACAGGCCTTACTGTTCCCAACCAGCCTCTCTTAGGTCTACCCCTACCCTGCACGCAGCCCAGGACCCCATTTCAGTTCAGCCTGGGGTGGTCAGTCGCTGCCCCAGTGGTGCCATAGCAATGCTGGCTTCCAGCCCTATCTCCTGAAAGGACTAGACCTATGCCATAAGTAGCCTGTCTCTTGGATGTGCACGGCAGCCTGTCTCCATCTAGTCTGGATGGACTTTGGAGCCATGCGTTAGGCTAGTTCCATCTCCCCTTGCTCCTGACAGAAGCACCTGGATGGTCCCTGGCCCTGTTTCATCACTTGCCATGTCAGGGTCTGTTGATGGGTGCTGTCACAGCCTCCAGACCTGCCCACCATGATCAGACACTGTGGGACAGCACCCACTGGTGAGGACACAACCCACACTGGGGTCCCCTTCACCCCTCAGCTCATCCACCTTCAGGAGCCAGCTCTGCACGCTGATGTTACCCACCAAACAAAAGGGCACATGTTGGAGCTCTGAAAGTTATTGAAAGACACACATTAAATAGGCACTATAAAACACGCCTAAGAAATATATCTCAAGACACTGAGGTGTACAGGAGTCTCATCAAGACCATCAGGATAATAAAATTACAGTACATGTTTTTTTTATAGGAGATAGGAAAACCTGACTATCTCTGGCCAGGAGAAAGAGCTCCATCCATTCTGTCAAAGGAGACTTCTAGGGAGCCAGGTGGCATCCTTGCATGTCTAATGTGGAGTATTTAGCCAGTTAAAGGTAGATTTGTAAATATCACCACTTGGAAGTGTAAAACCTTATGACGTACATATATACAACCTCTCAGTAGACAATTTGGGGCTTACAGATTTGAGACTAATGTCACAAGCTTTGGGTGGAGGAGATAGAGGACAAAAATGAACAATGATATCTCTGCTTGTAAAGAATTTGCCACTTCATGTGTTCAAAAAGTACAAATACTTGATATGACCTTATACAAAAAGTTGATATTCCTTGGGGCATTTTCTCTGGAGAGGAACTACTGAAATTTATTTATGTGGTGAGGGGGAGCCTTTAACACTAAGATGTCCTATGAAAAAGGCTAAATAGTTTGCATGCAAAGTCACAACTCTATTTATACAAGTATTATCAGATTAATTCATAAACAATGCGTTTTTTAGCTCAAAATGTTTAAACAAGAAGTAGAGCATTGTGGCATGTGTTAGCAGAATAATTACAATATTAAATAACTCTTACAAGGCTTAAGGTCATGTAATAATCACTGGAAGCTTGTTCAGCTTCTCTGAAATGGAGGCATTGCAAGCATGTTCCTCCTGCTGCAAACAAGATCACAAACCCTGGAGTATTCCCAAGAGTTTGTTTATGGTTAGCTATGTACATGATGCTTTAGCTTGGCTATTTGGAGCCGTGAATAAAAGGAAGAAAAGCTGAAGTCTACAGCTGATAGCAAAGAAAATGAAAGGGTAAAATCACAGACCTGGTCTCAAAAGAATTGTGGACGGAAGGCAAAAGGTGGCAAAGGATGGCACGAGGAAGTGTGAAATGCCGGTGAGGGAGTATTTGTTAACTCAGCCTTGTTACGAGCAAATATGCAGAAGGACAAATTGGAGCTCCAGTAGCAGTGTGCTTGGAACTACAGTAGGTACGTAAGCTAAGACTGCCACTACCCTGAGAAACCAGAGCAAGAGCTTTCACAAGGGTAACGTGGTATTCTTTGTATGGTCAGAAGCCAAAACACGTTGGGATCCTGCAGTGTGCTCATTCTCCAGTAAAGTGACAAACATCATATTCTACTTTGTTAGGACAAAATCAGGGAGTTAGTGTTTGGTTTTCTTAATCATTGTGCAAACATTTGCCTGAATGTCCTCAGTAGTGCTATTGTCATATTTTACTGTCTGTTCTTTGACACATCCTTCATAGGCACACCCTTCAACAGCCCCTAGGTTTTGTCTTCTGTGTCAAAACCCTTTGTAAGACCTACCAAAGTCATCTGTGGGCCAAGCTAGAGGACAGCAGCTTCTTATGGCACCTTCTTTCCTGGGGACAGTGGAGCTGTCAAGATCCACAAGTTCCAGCCTTGTGCCTGTCTGGCAGCACTCTGCAACACCCAGGCTTCAGCTGCAGCACGTGCTTGTCAGCGACTGCAGGATGACTCAGACATCAACATTCACACTTTATGAGAAGAAAATGTAGAAACGTAGTGAACCCTTAATCCTCCAGCTACTCAGAGCTCAGAATTAAAAACACAAGACAAAATTTCTTTCAAAAAAATGGAGAAGGAGAAAGATGCCGAAATCTCCTTCTGTTCTTGGGGGATTTTTTTACAAGTTGATGAGCTCTTCAAAACTTGAGATGAATAGCACAGTAAAAGAAGCCAGGAAATGACTGTCAGGTTATTTTCACAAAAACACAACCAGATCTTGTCTTTCTTTTTGAAAAAGAATTTCTGCTGTCATTAGCTATAGATGATGAAGAAAATCTGTTCCTCTGCAAACCTGTGAAAAAAGGTTAGAAAAAGTGTCATATTCCTTACTTGATGTAATAGACTAAATAATAAAAGTCAATTCAAGCATGCAGCTTGCACTTACAAATATTTTTATCCAACCAGCCAGATACTTCAGAGTATATATCTTGATGGGTCTAGTCCTTTATTCAACTTCTCTTTTAGTGATCTCAAGCTGTAAAAGTTCAATGATCTTCTTCATGCAGCAGGACTATAATGAAGGTTCAACATTGTAATGAACAGGCAACTGAAAACAGTGCCTAATGTGTGAGCACACTGCTTTCTTCCTTCCTGGTGTAGTGTTGAATGCCTAGTCTAAAGTACCTCTGGTTTATGCTGCAAAAACATGATTACCATTGCTCAGCCCAAATCAGTGCTTTATTGTGAATGTTTTCTTGTCTGTTTCCAGGCAGAGCAAACTAGTGATGGCTTAAACCAGGCACTCTGTCCTGTAGAGTGTGGAGTGTCCTTTCAAACCGGCATGTCAGGAACATTAAATTAATTTGTGAAACCTTCCACTCCAGTGCTTCTTCAGTTGTTTTTATGTGTTTGTTTGACTGTTTTCTGTGTAACATAAAAGCATCATACCTTCCAGTACTGCTTTCATCAACCCATAGCCTTGAGACTGGAACTCTGTAGGTACAACTGCAGTTCCCAGTTCAGGTCTGAGACCTAGTACTAAGGAAGGAGGGAATATGATGATTGCTTTCAAATGTATGTACTCAAACACCCAGAGCAGCCAAACACAAGAGCTTCAGCTTTCACGCTTTGCAGGCTTAAAGAGCTCAGATCAGGAGAGCATCTATGGATGTGTTTAATTAGAAACACATGGGAAAAACGTGGACACCAATTACACTAACTTCATTGCAACTTAATTGAAAATGTGCTTAAATATTTCCTGTTTGAGGCCTAAAAGAACAAGAACACAGTTCTTCAAAATATAGGACATTTCGCTGTGTGGAATTTCAAAGGACTTTATGTGCTGCATATGCTGGCAGTATTTGCCCTGAAAAGCGGCTGCTTCTGAGGTGGAACATTTTGTGTGCTATGAGAACAAACAGCTACACTGCAACAGCTACAGACAATGATCATATGATGCCCAAAGAAAACTAGTGTAGCAAAACAGACAAGCAGAGCATAATTTCTCAGTTTGAAATTTAGAGGAGAAACTAAGTGTTACAAAAAGCTGTACTGAAGCTCTGACAATGAGCACGGAGGTCTGGAACCATTAGCTTCATGCCAGGACAGTGATTCATTCCTCACTTGCAGGGATGAATGACCTCTTCCTTAATGAACTACTAGGAGAGCGTTATTCCTTGTACAGCCTTTAGTCTTCCTGCAACGTGTGCCATGCCAAAAGCCATGCTTTAGCTTGCAAGAATGTCACAGCCTGGCTATCATGGACATAGGGCTGTCTAGCAGTTAGAAAATGTCATACAAAGTTTTGTCACTGCTTTTTACTCCTGTTGTTGCCTTCCACTTAGGACACTTAATCCTTTGCACTTATTTTTAAAAACCATTCTGTGCCATCACTTCTTCAACAGTGCTTAAAAATTGACAGCACGATGCATTTCACAGCTATGTGCTTAGCCTCACACATAGCATCTGTCTTATTTGTTTTCAGCAGCACACATAGCAGCTGCACAGAAACACAGCCTGCTGCATGTGAGAGGCTCCTGGCAATGCAAGGGACACCGACAGAACAAGGGGCATGCACTGCCTTCATGCACACACAAGCTGCAGTACTTAAGCTATTGTAAGAATGGTAAAACCTCCAGATACAACTCCATTAGCCAGAGAAGTATTTTTGGCAGTAGAAGTCTTTCCTACATGGTTAGGACATAATGATGTCAGTTTCCTTTATACTGCTTAGATATATATACAGTAGATCCTGTACCAGACCATTCATTTTATTTCTTTAAACTCACTTGGTTAACTATCACCATGTTGCAGTCAAAAGAATTACTTGTCTGAGATCTTTGGCTCAAAACAACCTGCTTGCATGATCACAATGCAAATTTGTTCTGCAACATATATGCCAAACAGTGTCAGTCTAGAAATATGGAAAAAAATCTGTTGACACCATTTAATGTTAAGAAGAACCCCATTTCTTCTCAGTTTTGTCTCAGCTGTTTTTCTTCTTCTATTGCTTGATGCCCTCTTTGATGAGTGATATAAAAGACTTTTTAAAAGGACATTGGCAGCAGATTACTCTATGATGTGAATTAATCCCACTCTGTGTTCTTAAAACATTTGTCATGTCAGAATTTACGAGGCAGCTATGCAGTAATCCTACAAAAGATATTACTGCATGGCTGAAATTAAAATTCTACAGCATACACGCACCAATTGACATAAGAGACAACAAAAAAAACATACTCCAATTACATTAGTAGTAAGAGGACAGGAAAAGGGCTGGACCACCATGTTGTGTAGAAGGAATTAAACCATTTGACCACACAAAGGCAAAATACTGAACCTTTGCATCAGCCTTCAATACAAATATTGGGTGCAATCAGACAATTAAGAAAACCCACATCAGAACTCATTTCTCAGGCTAAGAGGACAGCCTGACACTGGGTAGAGAATATTTAGAAAATGTAGCTGTTTGGATTTGGTGTTTTCCAAATCAGCTTCCTAAGTAATTTTATCCTCTGATATTTAAAGAATTAGCTGAAACTACCTTGAACATTCACAGGGCTCAGATGGGCAAACACAGAATGGACATTCATGCCACCCAGTGAGGATCATCTGAAAGTCACATACCATTAACAACCTCGATTGCAGTCACTGGAGACAAGCATCTTCTCCGGAATGTAATTTCCTCATCCTAAAATGGTTCCTAAAATAAGTCAAATTGAAGCACCCATCTCTCCTATAATTACAGAGGAATCCTTGACAACTATTTTAAACTGGACATTTTTAAATTGGACAGCGTCTAGTGCTCCAACATCTCACATCATGTAACCCGAATTGCTTTTACATCTTCAGGAAATGGAGACGTTATGGGATTGTAGGGAAGTCATGTTATCTTCAGTGT
Organism: Callaeas wilsoni; assembly: GCA_013398955.1. NCBI lineage: Eukaryota > Metazoa > Chordata > Aves > Passeriformes > Callaeidae > Callaeas > Callaeas wilsoni. The sequence continues at coordinate 145,181 of VWPU01017891.1, forward strand.
AGGAGAACCACTAGAGTGAAGAATCAAATAAACTCTTTGTGAGTTACTGCTGGGTACTGAGGAAAGGCGCACAGTTAATTTGGATTTCAAGCCTTCATGGAGAGTACTGTGGCTGCTGAGTACAGGCTGCTGTGGGACAGGTTTTCTCAGTCCATCCTGGTATTCACTTTCCATCTATAATAAGAGGCTATTATTTCCCACGTATTCTAACCAAGGAGCAATTTGTGAATGGGTAGCAGTGGCAGCTGGATGTGCAGGCAGCCCTTTTGGTACGCGGGGACTCCCTGGTACCTGCTTGAGCAGTCTCCTCTCTCCCTAGTGCCAGACACCAGAGGTTAGGGGAAGAGGGAGCAGCGACCAGCTGGAGGGAGAACAGTGCTGGTGGTGCTGCTGTAACACCTCCTCTCAAACAGCCACACAGCTTAGGCAGCCAGCTCTATTTCACCCCTCCCTGGGTTTTGGCTACAGAAACTTATCTTGCTGTTTGGCTGTGTGAGAAAGAGCTCAGGCACAGCAGTGGATGGGGCAAGGACCCTGAGAGCTGAAATAAAGAGAGTAAAAGGAGTGATGCTTCTGCCAGGGAAGAGTATGAGTGGTGTCACAGGAAAAAGTTTTTTATACAGCAACCATACTCTTTCTTATTCAGACCTTTCTTGAGCAGCAGCTGCATTAAATGCCCATGATTGTTCCTTTCACCTAATGTTTTGATATGGTACCTATGTAAGCCACCTAATACTGTCATGGCTCTGTTAAAATTGCTCTGACAGTAGATAAAATTAGTGTCTGGCTTTTTTCAGCACTAACTTTGGAACTTAAATTATTTTCTGTTCCTTTTGCCTGTGCTTTCCAGATTCTTTTATTTTCAGTCATATTTTGGCCAGGCATGCTGCTGTGCAGTTGCAGAAGAAAACACTCAAAGTACAGCAGAAGCAACCTGCTTCCAGCATGCTGTGTGTTTTAATTTAATTTTTTAGATTTTCTGTAAACCACATATTTTTCCCACAAGGTGAAACAGATGTAATAAATTTTCAGCACTTGTCTTTATGAAGGTATTTCAATCTCTTAAATTTTGTGCAGTGTCAGGTCAAATATTCCCGAGAGAAAACAGGGCATAGATTACATTTAAAGCTACAAATGGCACATGCTGACCTATATATACCTCCAGCATTCATTTTGAATATACAACACCTTGAACATCAAAGAACAGATCATTACAATAGATACAAGAATGTCCAGTGTAGAGGGCAATGAAATACAGCATTCACTTTTCCAGTTTTTAGGTACAGAGTCATCAGTGTTTCCCCTCATGATTATAGAAACGAGGAGGTTTTTGTACACTTATAGGTGGTGGAGAAGCATAGTTATATCTCATTATACTGAAGAATAGGAAAGATAACTTTTTGTGTTAGCTGTGGGTTTTCTTCTACTAGAAACTGAGCTTTTCCTTTTCTTTCCCAGAAAGTGGTCAAGTTTAAAAAAAAATAGATGAGCAAATACAGATGTGTGAATAATTTTATATAAAAGATCAATATAGTGTATATATATATATATATAATATATATACTTTATGTATGAAGTTCTACTTTCTCTACTCCTGTATTCCAACTAAACCCTCCCAAAATTCTCTTCCGTACTTTGATAGAGAAAGCCAGAGCTTATAGAGATAATTCGTGTTTATATCCCACAAGCTGTGTTTCCTGCCCACTTGAACCTCTGGTGAAAACTTCTCATCTAAAATGACTAGATCTTGTCAGTTCACTAGTTTCTCCCATTCTTGAAAGTACTGCAGAATTCTCGGGTTTAAAGAAGAGAATAATAATACTTTTAAAATCTTTTTTCACTGTTCCGCTAGGGAGGTAGCAGTGTGATTGGATTGTTGGCAAAGGACTTCAGAAATAAAATGCTGTAAAGATAGCCCAAAAGTGGCAAGTAAAACCAGCATAATGTGATCGGCACCAGGGATACAGGACATTGCACCAGTGAGACAAAAGATCCTTTAGAAGGGTATTTTAAGCCTCTAAGGTTGATTTAACAGAGACAAAGTTTACTGTGGCACAGAGAGCACCATCACTCCATGGAGGCAGCAGAAAGCAGTTGTCGGGTCCCATCTGAGCTCCTGGTAGGAATGAAAGGAGAGGAAAAAAACAGAATCAGAACATTTCCTGAAATGCTCTCTCTTTCCGCTTCTGGTCTTTAGTTAGTTTGTGAAGCTTCACCCCAAAAGAAGACAATGATTTAGAAGGGCTGCACTAAGCCTGGTGTCGCCAGTCCCCGAGATAAGCCCTGGGAAGCTGTCCGGAGAACGTGCCACAGTGAACAGCCTGGGAGGGGAAAGAGCTGTCTAAGCGTCCCCAGCTGCACTGCTACCAGTCTGCAGCTGGCCACCCTCGGGCTCCCATGAGCCCTTTAGACATTAGCATCTATGGGGGTTTCTCCTGATAAATTGTAGGACTGGGTCAAGACCAATTTATAAGTATGGGGAAATTCAGTGTTCCTCCCCTAGGACTATTCCCCACATCAATTCTCACATTCCAGTACACAAAGACTTAGAAACAAAGTCCTAAGAAGATGATGGAGAATACAATCATGAAATCAGGCCAAAATAAAAAACCAAACCAACAAACACCCTACTGAAATACAGCAAGTAAGGTAAAAAAAAGTACCGCTCTCATACCTTTCTTACCTGTCTTACCTTTCTAATACCCTTGGTAAAGACTGACTCCCTTTTCCCTTGAGATGAGTTGAGATGATTGCCCCACAGCCATACCACCTCTCACAGACCATGTCAAGGCAGGGCAGTAGCCCAGGTTTCTCTTGGCAAGTCTATCTCTAGTCCTTGGAAGACCAACTTGCTTAGACTACTTTGTGAGCATTACTCCCTTACTCAGTGTCCCAGCTTCTCTGAGGGGCAGAAGAGGTGAGGAAGGTACCACTGCCCTGTGTGCCACATCCCACTGCAAAGTGGTTTTTATCATCACCCACCCATAGTTCAGTCCATTGAAACAGAGACTCCAGAAATGGGGATCTCTGCAGCAGCCTTGAGCAGAATGTCTTGGAGCACGGAAATGAAGTTTTTGCTACAAGAATACACTTCTGCTGAATTCCAAGCACATGTACAACTATGAATAGTTACGTCTCAAATTTCTCTTCTGCAAATGAAGCCGTGCATGACAGCACTTTGCCCTCTTCATAAATAGAGGGAATAGACATCTTTTTCCTCCCTAAAACTTCTGGCCATGGGGTCGCAGTTAGTTTACTGACAGTAACATTATAGCAATCCCTAACACCACAATATAAAGAGAGATTCTGACATGTCAATCAAAGTTGAAATTATCTTACGTTGTGCATCCTGGCAATCCTTTCATTCTTGCCTTGCCCATAAGCTGTACCATTAGAATGATCACAAGGATCACAAAGCCAGAGGCAAAACTTGTAGAGGGAACCCAGTGTTCATAAAAGCCATCATTTTGCCTCAGCCTTTCACAGCATAGCTCATGAAGCATGACCTAATTTCTTCATTATGGCAGCGATGATATTTAGAAGCACTTAGTAGCTACTTTCTCATCCTGTAGAAAGAAGCAATGCTTTAGTTTCCATCAACTCTTTATGTTTCCAGAGAAAAGCAAAACTTTGTCCTTGCCTTCATCAATTAGAACTATGCAGCATCCTGAATTCATTCATACTAAGATGGAGCTCTGTTAAAGAATGTGATGAGCCACATGCTGCAGCTGTACAGACACACTTAAGTATCACTAGAAGACACCTGGGTGTTTCTGACTATGAGTGATACATAAAAATTTATGTCAAAAGAATGAGCAGATCCTGAAGCCAGGCAGCCTTTGATCGCTGCCAGCCTGCAGACCATCAGGAACCACTGTCATCAACTTCTTAATTCAAAACCTTACACTGGTAAGAGAGTTCCAGACAGGCCAGCTCCAGACAACAAGTAGTCACACTTGGTTTGTAAATCAGAGGAATAAGAAAAACGTTAGCCTCCTCAGTATTCATAGTTTTTGCATTCTTTATTTTTTGATCCCAGAGTTTTGAAGACAGAAACTCTGTGGGACTATCCTCATTAAACAAAACCACCAGCAGGTCTCCCCATGCAGCCAAAAGAGTGGACTTCAGAAGAAATTCCGTCCTTAATTACAGTTCTGCACATACTTATCTGTGAGACAAAGAAACGGATCTGCGTTCCTCCAAAAATATGGGTATTTCAATGCCTTGCTGCTTATGTACAAATGCAACTATAACCTTATGCTTTTATATTTCTTCTTATCTGTTGTATCTTTTTTAGTTTCCTAAGCATTGAAAACAAAATTCTTTGGTCACAATTTGTTGTCTTTATTGCTGCCAAATACTGTTTGAAATATGAGAGATCTGAAGCCCATCCAAACTTCTTCTGACACTGTTTCTCCAAGAATGGCCCAAACTTTGCTATGACTCAAGTGACGTTTAAGACATACTGGTGCTGAACAAAAAATAAGGCATCATCTAAGACTTTGCATTATGTGATGATACATGAGGTAGATATGAAATTAGTGCAGGGATCGGTAGGAAAGATACAACCATAGCCAAAGTTTCGAGAAACTGACAGAGACCATCAGGGTTTTGCAATGGAGAATAGTCATATGGTTTTCAGTGGCGTCAGAGATGAAAGAAATTATTATGATTTTCAGCTGTTAGTAGTGGAAGCCATTTCACAAACTTATTTCAGCCCAGGAAAGGACACAAACATGCGCCAAATGATTCCATATAAAGCTTCCCATGTAGTCTGCACATGTATACGTGTCTACCAGAAGCACAACGTCAGATTACCAGACAGATGGTAATTGCCTTTGCCATGGGGTATCGGACTCCCTAAATGTTCTCTGTGTTTTTGGCCCAGCCAGCCAAAGATAAGATTTTATTCTGAAGATTTTTCCGTCATAGATGGTAAACAAATCTGATGACCTCCAGCTTGGAGATGGGAATGGGAGGGGTAAGCTTGAAGCAAAAAAAAAAGTTTGTATTAAACTTCAAAGTGTTAAAACCAAAATTCTCTATATATGGGAGAGGAAAATGCTAAAGTTACATGTCAAATCAAGCCTTTGCATACAAATATTATTCTTATTAATACATGTTGTTAATTCTTTCTTCATCTTCATTAAATATGCCCTTATTTTCTTCCCTGAAGCTCAGTAGCACTATTACATACTGGTGTTTTCTTTGTCTTGGTAGTCCCAAAATGACTCCATCTCTGCAGCAAGACCCTCCCACTCTATATTATCCACTGTTAGTAGCAATCCAAACAACTCTTAGACTTCAAATATTTCTGAAAAATTGGAAGAGCATTCATAGCTCCATTCTGCAGTGGGAAGAACCGCGGCACAGAGAGATAAAATCATCTGTCCTTGGCAGAAAGCCACCTACAGAATACTTGCTTTTTGTTAATTTTTTCCCCTGCATTTATAATCCAGATACTTCTTAGATATTTTTGCTTTCTTTTTCTTGCTAGTTTTCTGTTTGATTTTCTTTTTTTTTTAATCTTCACCTCATTTATTGAGGTGCCTGTATTTTTAATTACCTCTTCCTACAGGCTGTTTTGTAAGAGAAAACCTCCCTCTGGTTGCATAAAGTCTCCAGTGGAACATCCAGCAGGACCAGGACTAAGCATACCTTCCTCTACTTTTGTCCCACTTTTCTGTGTCCGTTGGATCCATTAATCCCTAGTTCTTTCCATTTTACGCTAAACTTCTAACTCTCCCCCGCATTCCCTGCTGCCGCCTTCCTATTTTCTTTCTGTCTCTCTCTCCTCTTTTCCCACCAGCTGGACATAAAGGGACCAGGATTTGAAACACCAAACAATAGCTTTTCAGATCTTGGTATGTTTCCTAAGGACTTCACAGGACTGAAGTCTATGGGAGGGGGAGTAACCTTTAAAAAAATAAGTAGATGTTCCTAATCATTGCCAGGAGATGCACTAATGGGAGCCTACGAAGACTCAGTCACAAAAAGGGAGTGGTATTTTCCTTGCCATGAGCCCAGCATTGTGCTAGCCAGCACTGTGAGTCACTGGGGGGAGCTTTGCTGGAAGAAGTCATGCAGGAAGTTCAATCCAAGGAATCAATCTCAGAACAGCCATTGCCCTATTTTGGAGAATATCAACTATCAACACAGAGTTTCAGGAAGGTTGTCCAAAGTAATAGTCTCATTATGTTGGAAAAGCGTCAGCTATGCCAAAGCAGAAAGTCCTCCCTAGCAGTACCTCTCTGGTGTCCCTCTGATGGTCATTGTGACCCAGGGTCATCTCCTCACTACTGATTGGTGGCATACGTTCAAAATGTCCATACATTCCTTTAAATAGTTCAACAAATATTTCCCTAATCTCTGTGCATTTTGGAGATACCAAATTGATAGTTTAAGACAGATCCTTCCACGTCTTTCCCAGCTCACAACCGTTGCTGTTATTTGTAACATCACCATAGTTTATCCATTTCCACTAAAATTACCTAACAACAATCAGTTAAACAGAAGCACTCCCAGGTATCTCTCTACATCCTGCAGCCTGCAGCAGTGACACAGTTGGAAGCTTGGGAAAAAAAATCTTTTTCTCAGAATGCTCCCTTCCACAGAGATAGAAAAGAAGAGGATTATAGAAAATGTTGGGAGGGCTTTTAGCAAACTGGCACAAAAACTAAGAAACAAACGATGGATGTTTTCTAGTCTCAGATGTCTATAATGGATTTCAAATCAAGCATTAACCATGGTGTATTTGTGTTGGAATAGCTGTCCCACAGACATTTGAGACAGGTCCTTTGTTGCAAGAAATGCGGAAAATAAGAGCCAGCTTCCAAAAGACCTCTTTGATTTGTATTTGTGTATCTTGCATGGAAAATGGAATAATTTTGTACAGAGTCACCATTTGTCATTTAAAGTGTGATGTGCAAAGAAATTCACAGAAGAGTGACATAACATTGACCATGGGCCAGCTTGTCACCTACTGCTTTACATAGGTACTCTTCCTCACAAGCCCCGCTGAAACATCACATTAGCTAATCTATGTGATATAATGAGAAACAGCACAACAACCAAAGGCATCTTTTCATATGCCTCCCTAATCATGGTAAGCTTTTCTGTTTCTGAAACCCATGTGTGGGTTTTCATCTTGTGGCATGCAACATACAAAAATGAAGAGTGGGGAGGTTGTATGCTTGGTCATACAAAGGGACAACATGGAAAAAAATCTCAATATCAAATGTGACGTTGATGAGTTCATTGCTTATCTGACTTTAATTCTAGATCTGGAGATAAGGTTTTCTTAAGTCTGTCACCAGATCTGCTACAGATTTGGGCAAAACAGGTGTTTTCTCTGTGCTTCTGATGCTCCTCCCTTAAAACGAACTGAACAAACCTAAACGACCACAAGATGAACTGATATTACTCACAGGTGAGAGCCTACATAGCACCAGGCTATGCTATTTGACCAGTCCCCCAGCACCAGCTCCATGCCTGAGGCAAGCCCAAAATCTTCATTCTGACTGTGGGGGCAGCCAAAACAAGACTGAGAAGTGGAGCCTCCCTTCCTCCCTCATGCCCTAAGTCCCAAGGCAAGGAAAGGCACATGCATTTGCAGAAGACAGCTCCAGCATTTTCCAACAGATCCCATGTTTAATGAACTAACAGACCAGGACAGAATGGGAAGAGAGATTACTCTGTACACAGGCTTCCCTCTCTTCAATGGTAATTTAAAAGAAACCACAAAGCCATCCCTACAATCACATAAAAAAAAAAAATTTCAGAATCTTAATAGGAAGACCAGCAAACAACCAAGCTGATCTGACAAAATGTAGATGTACCAGATCATATGGCTCTGGACAGAAAGGAGGAAGGCATTTGAAAACCTTCCGTTTAGGGAGCATTGTGTCCTTTTGAAATATCTCAAAGACAGCCTTGTGCAGGCTTCACAATTAGTGAGGGAAAAAGAGGATTGTGGGGGAAAAAAAAAAAAAAGAAATTAAGGAAATGGAAGGAGAACATGAAGAGCATTTTAAGAGGTTGAAGGCAAACCCCCCACCACGGACAGTGGGCAAAAAGGGATCTAAAAATAGGCAGCATGAGACAGGGCTCTCCAAAAGAGAGCGGGAAGGACACTGTGTTCTGGAAACTAGTGTGACCGACCATAAACAAATGTGCCAAGGCTCTTGTACATTTCATTGGCATTTTGCTCAAGGCTGGCACGTAATCCATACCAGGAAAGGTATCACCAAGTAGTCAGTGCCCTTTTCTGTGGCATGCTTTGCCAGTACAAACTCCTGAGAGATCAGAGGCAAATGGCTCACCAGCCTGTGACAGAAAATGATAAAACAAAGACTTTCCTGAACTCTCCCTTATCACCAGAGGAATTGACAGAAGCACATTTTTACGTATTTATCTAACTCCATGAAAAAAAGTTTGGCTTTTTTTGCTACCTACCTACAGTAAGTTTATAGCCATTTGTTCTTGTGCTTACATTGGTATTTAGTTTCTTTCTAAATTAGCTTTACTTAGCTTATCTTCTCCTCTCCAGCGTTTCCAGAGAGTAATCATATCCCCCCCACTAAGCTAATACACCAGCCTCTGCTATTTTCTTGTTGTGCACAAGATCTTCTATTTTGTGATCACTCTCCTTTTACACTTCTGCATGTACTCTGGTCTAATCTAGTTTTTCCTGAAGTGGGGTAAACAGAGTGAGAAGGAAACTTCAAATACAAGCTCACAAGCACTTTGCAAAATAATACCTCTCTACCTCCACTGGATTTGCCAGACCTGATAAAACCTCTGAGGGTAAGCCTTTTTTACTCCCAAATCACACTGATGTTTCTAATTCCTGTTACCTTTTACAGAGATCCAGCTTATAACAGATGTTTCAACGACGTCCTGAATGCAATGATTGTCTATTTGTACTATTAAATTCTATCTCATTTCCGCTCAAGTCATCTACAAAGTGTTTTCAAAGTTATCTTCATGCAATGCTCTGATTTTCCTCTGTATTGACATGCTTCTCTTTTTATTTATCACTGGAAGTTTTTGTCAACTTTTTCCTGTTTTTTATTCCAGACTCATGAAACAAATATATTGAATGACACCAGTGCGAAGACAGGGTCTCAAGACACCTTCTTGCAGCCTGACAGGTTGCTTTTCAGCACGGCATGTTGTCCCGTCCCTTTTATGTGCAACTCAGGTTTCTCATATTAATCTCCGTTGTCTCCAATCTGACAGCTTCTCAGCTGGTACAATATAAAATATTTCAGTACAGACTAGGAATATTCAAACTGTCTGCCCAGGAAAGTGTTGGAAGTCACCAACCCTGGAGGTATTTAAAAGATGTGGCACATGGGGACATGATTTAGTGGTGGGCTTGGCAGCACTGGTTTAACACTGGACTCAATGATTTAAAGGTCTTCTCGAACCAAAATGATTCCATGATTTCACTATATTTTCTCCAGTTAGAAAATCACTTATTTATCTCAAAGAGAAATTTTGCAATGCTTTATTCAACCAAGGTAATGTTTCATCATGTTTTCTATTTATCTCCATTTGCTTAATTATTATGTATGTCAACAGTAAGCTGTGATAAAAATCCTTGCTGTTAGTACTAACAGTTCTCCAGCTGGTCTCATGGGTGAAGATTGTCCACTGCCTTAGCTGGAGTACATGGAGAGGCTTTGGAGACCACAGGTTCCTCACTGTCTCTTCCAGTCCAAGGAGGAGGAGACACATTCAAAGCAAATACAAGAAGGTTGCACTTCAATCGAGCCTCAGGTAACCTCTGGAATTTCTTGTCCTGAGATGTTGCGAATGGTTAAAGACAAAAACAGGTAAGGGGGTACATGAACAAGTAAATGAAAGAGGAAACAACTGATGGACAACACCTACAACTCTCCCCACCTTTACCCTGGGTACATGAGTCTCTGGGACACAAACTGCAGGAGGCTCGGAGACTAATACTGTATTGGGAAGCATGGTGAGATGGATTTTCAAACAAACCCAGTAAATTGACTCATATATTTATGGACTCTACCATATCTTATTTGACTATCATATCTGAGTCTTACTTCCTCCACATTCATTCTAAGGTAACTACTCCCATTCACTTTCCCACTTTTTACCTCATGGCCAATATCATCACTATTGAAAGCTGAGGCAAAGTGTTTAGCTTTTACATGATATACTGATTATCTTTAAACATTGTAATATCCTTAGGGCACATTAGATGAACATTCTCCTTTCTTTGCTTTACATTTCTTGCTTTACCTGCTGTCATTTTTTGTAATTTCTTTTGTTAAGAGCTTGACTTCTGGAAATTCTCACTTTGTCCCTACGTTTTCTAAGATCCAGGAAAAGGTTTATTTTATGATAAGTTTTTTTTCCATTCCTTTTAGCCCTCAAGTTTCATTCATAAGTTCTTGTTTGACACAAAAATCATTAGGCCACAACTGGGCCCCTTTCTGTGAGTTCTCCCTTGCCAAAGCTAAAATAAGTATTATGTCTTTGAGGTAGATTATACATGTTTTACACATAGAGATAAATATTACATCTTGCAATTGAGGAATTCCAGCCCTCTGCTGCCTCTCAGTTCTTCGTGTTCTCTAAGCAATGAAAGTAAGGACAACAGCTCAGGAAAGAATGGAATGCAGATTTTGTCATCTGAAGCCCCTTTCAAGCACCTAAGGTACTTACCTTCAACAATTGCAGCCATCTAGTGGACAAATACCAGAAACAGTCCCTAGTCAGTAAAAATGTGGTCTTCCCTTGCTTGCAATTGTTCACTGAGTGGACTGCTATTTGGTGTTTCATGGTTAAGCAGGCAATATGAAATAAGTGTCCCAAAATTACTTTATCATGAGCTTGTATTACAGCGCAGTTGTCCTGGCCACTCTGCTAAGACCTTAAGGAATGAGCACACCTTGCTACCACAGAACATGATACTCCAGGGAGTCGCTTGGGCATACAGATGTATTCTCTTGCATTTCCAATACCTCAAAAAAGTTATGACTTTACTAATGCTGCCATACACTGACAGTGATAATGAATGCATAACGAGAAGGGTTTCTACAGTGGGACACACCACTGACTCGCTTGGACACTTGACAAGTGAGCGTGGAGGCAGAGTTATGTGTGTCAAGGCCTTACCCTACAGCAGTGATTCCCAGCCTGTGCTACACCTGCCTGTCTGATGTATTGATCACTCTGCCAAGGGGAACATCAGAAGATGCTGATTATCCTCGGTGTAAATATTTGCCATCACAGAAAAAAACTACATAGGCAATTACCACTTTTGCAAGCTCAGTTAGCTCAATCAGCTAGGTAATGGCAATCCAACAGCATCTGCCTTTTGAAGTGTGGGACTTATATAGGTCCGCTGGCATGCATTTGGTGGAGGAGAGGGTGCAAACTTGCAGGAAAAGAAAGAAAGGACTGTAGAAATCTCTTGACCTGTCAAGAGCCAATTCTGAAGACAGAAATTGTTGCTATTGCTGCTCTGTTGATTACCTCTTTTAGCATCAGTTGTGGTGGTATCTATGTACTCTATGACCACCAACTGCTTTGCTAAAGATTTTTTTCTGCAGATATATCAGTCACAATTTGTACATCATATAAAATAATGTGCTCCCTAAAGTCTGACCTTCATTATTTTTTCAAATGACCATATTAACACAGAGTGTATAATACACAAAAAATGCTCGTGTCACAAAAATGCACACTTGGCAACATGATTATGATGATGTCCTTCTTCCCTTGCCATCAAACCCAGTCAGAATGGGTTTAGGAGAGGCAGGTCCTGCCTGACCAACTTGATCTCTTTCATGACCAGGTGACCAGCCTGGTGGATGTGAGGAAGGCTGTGGATGTTGTGTACCTGGACTTCACTTTGACAGTGTCTCCCATAGCACGCTCCTGGAAAAGCTGGCAGCCTATGGCTTGGAGAGATGCACCCTTCACTGAGCAAAGAACTGGCTGGATGGCCGGGCCCAGAGAGAGGTGGTGAATGGTGCTGCATCCAGTTGGCAGCTGGTCACTAGTGATGTCCCCAGGGATCAGTGTTGGGCCCAGTCCTGTTCAGTATCTTTATTGATAATCTGGATGAGGGGATGGAGTCCACCATCAGCAAATTTGCAAAACTGCCAAACTGGGTGGGCGTGTCAATCTGCTGGAGGGTAGGAGGGCTCTGCAGAGGAACTTGGGCAGGCTGGATCAACAGGCCGAGACCAATGGCATGAGGGTCAACAAGACCAAGTGCCGGGTCCTGCACCTTGGCCACAACAACCCCCTGCAGTGCTACAGGCTGGGGACGGAGTGTCTGGCCAGTGGCCAGGCAGAAAGAGGCCTGGGGGTGCTGATTGGCGGCAGACTGAACATCAGCCAGAAGTGTGCCCACATGGCCCAGAAGACCAATGGCATCCTGGCCGATGGTATCAGCAATAGTGTGGCCAGCAAGATGCAGGAAGTGATTCTTCACCTGTACTCAGCCCTGTTTAGGCTGCACCTTCAGTCCTGTGTCCAGTTCTGGGCCCCTCAGTTTAGGAAGGATGTAGAGATGCTGGAGCATTTCCAGAGAAGAGCAACAAGGCTGGTGAAGGGTCTGGAACACAACTCCCGTGAGGAGCAGTCGAGAGAGCTGGGGATGTTTAGCCTGGAGAAAAGGAGGCTCAGGAGAGACCTTATTTCTCCCTACAGCTGCCTGAAAGTAGGCTGTAGCCAGAGGGGGGTCAGTCTCTTCTCCCAGGCAACCAGTGACAGGACAAGAGGATACAGTCTCAAACTGCATTGAGGAGGTTTAGGTTGGACATTAGGAAGAATTTTTTCACAGAAAGGGAGATTGGGCAATGAAATGGGCTGCTGAGGAAGGCAGTGGAGCCACCACCCCTGGAGGTGTTTAAGAAAAGACTGGATGTGGCACTTGGTGCCATGGTCTAGTTGATAAGGTGGTATTAAATCATAGGCTGGACTTGATGACCTCAAAGGTCTTTTCCAACCTAGCTGATTCTCTGATTCTTGACAAGTCACCTTTTAAAATGCTGACACTTTAGGGCAAGGTACGACTATTCCATTTTGCTCACTAGGAACTCACCAAAATCTTGATGATGTACCACTGATACATGTGTCTAAGTGCCCTGAAGGAATGACTTGTTGGAAGCCTAGTAATTTCTTTTTTTTTTTTTAAAGTATTGCCACAAAACTTAATTGAACCCTAGCCATTTTTACCAAGACAAAAGACATACACCCATAAAGGAATCTGCTGTAAATTGAACTCTGAGGATCTAACCAATATACAATGCAGGTACAATACAAAAATCTAGCTTTTCCACACTCTGCACACATGCTATGGGTTTTTCCATGTGTCATCATTGTCATTGTATGTCTGCAGTATTCCTGGCTGTTAGGAATAAAAAATTATAAACAGCATTTTTCTAGTGACATTCAATTATTGTGCCTCCTGGAGATCACTGCTATGAAGCTGCATACAAGGGGAATAGATAAGACAGGAGAGGATCAGACCAGAGGAAATGCCATGCTCTACCCAATTCTCCATTATGTTTAGCAAAGCTTCCGAAGATCCTGGAGCCAAACATCATTTGGACACTACAGTAACTAACTGGCTGATTCAGCACCAGAGTTAAGCAAACTGTTTGTAGCCAACAACATAAAAATTCCAGCCATTTTTCCTATTCATAAATTATTTTTCAGCTCTGCTTTCTTCCAATTTTTTTTCACTTGCACGAAGTTCCCTGCAACACTTTATTGAGGAATATGCTATTCGTTTCATACCTAAGTCATAGGATATTATTTCTACAACCAGCAACTGAAACCTTTCATCAACAGACAGTGGAACTGAAGCCGTCATTTCTAACTGAATCTTTGAGCAAAGACAGACTTACTTACACACACATACAAAAACCGGCAGCCAATGTTTGCCTGCGTGCATGGCCTGGGGCAGCAGTTTCAGTACTGAAACCCAGTGGTACACAAGAGATAGGAAAACAGATGTGCCATGAAGTTCCCAGCATGAGCAGAGCATCCTCAGCTACACATTCTAGGGATCAATTCACCCCAAAGGGCTGACATCAAACTGGTGTTAGATTTATTTTACATTCCAGAACAGCAGCAATAATCCTAAATTACGTAGATCTACACTGGACTTTAGCACCTGACAGTCATTTGTCAGCTGCAGCCTTGCTCTGCATGTACTCAGTCTCTGCAATACATTAGCATGTTGCCTTTTGGAAGGATTAGGGTACTGGACGTCCCCTGAGAAAGGCATTGGAAATACATATTGGTCTTGTGGTTAATTTAACAAAGCTCTTGATGTCATTATTATATAGTGGAAATGTAGTCAAACACTTACTAAGCAGCCAAAATTTAAATAAATTCCTATGTTCTTAAGTGGTCATTTGAGTGTTTGACATAAAACGTACATCTCTGTTTAAGACATGGCATACACACATGAACTTACACATCACTGTGGGTTTTAACATGCTGAAACTATTTGCAAATCTGCTTTAAAGTTATTGGCTTCCAAAACCAATGATGATAAGTAAAGTGAGATCTGGAAGAAATTAATTTATTCCCAGTAACCTGCGGGTTTCTGCTTATAGTACTGAATCGGCAGCCAAGAGCTCCCCATAACAACAAAATGTAAAAGAAGAAAAAATGCTATGAATATTGATAAGGTGCAAAGTCAGACACTTAAAATTTAGGAAGTATAAAACTATGATTCTCCACACAATGTTAATTTGAGATCCTCGTATACTTTTATTCTGATACAAACCTGATATTCAACTTTTTTCCACAGGATTTCTCTGTGGCTGGGGCAGACTGGGAAACCAAGAAGCAGAAGCAAAGTGCTGTGTTCCAAGTAGGACAGCTGGCTGTCAGCAAATGCCATGACAATGCCAGCTTCTCTGCCAGAGAAATAGAGGAGTCCAGAGAAAAGATGATGACTGACCAAGGCGCTTGTGCAGAGGCATTGGGTGTGCAGGAAATGAGTTATATCCTCTATTTCCCACCTTTTCAGGGGCAGTTAGGAGCATATATCACCCAGCTGGGTTGCCTAGGAGAGGCAGTTTCACTTTGCTACCTCCTACTCCTCCCTCTAACCCCACAGCTGGGTTTGTCACCCGAGTTGGGGGATAGACAGACCCATGACTGAAGCTAGCAGTCCCTTGAAAACAGAGGCTAATCAGGAACAGATGGCCAGAATTGTTCCAGGAGTGCATACATTTCCTTGGCCATCATCTTCCCAGCCCAGAGATCTGTGGGGAAGTGTCAAGTCGACTGGGCTAGTTCTGCTCCCAGCTGCAGCACTGTGATGGGAAAGGAGCTGCTCTCAGCTGGGCGATTCCCAGGAGCAGCGTTACAGCCACAGGAAACAGGTATCCCAAGGCACAGGACCGGTAACAGCCTGCAGAGATCCTCAAATCACTTATAAATGAGCTACTGCAGGGAGGGAGATTTAATCCTGCAGGAGAGGTTTAGATTGGATATTAGGAAAAATTTCTTCATGGGAAGGGTTGTCAGGCACTGGAACAGGCAGCTCAAGGAAGTGTTTGAGTCACCATCCCCGGAGGTATTTAAAAGACGTGTAGATACGGCACTTGGGGACATGGTTTAGTGATGGATTTGGCAGTGCTGGGTAAATGGCTTGACTCAAAGATCTTAAAGGTCTTTCTTTTCCAACCTAAATGATTCTATGATCCTATGATTAATGCCATACTGCACCCAGCCTAATGAGCTCTGTTTCTTAACCTTACAATTCCTTTCCTCCTCTGTTTTTCTCCATGTGGCTGTTATATATTGGCCTTTTTATTACACCAATTTAAAATGGAGAGGAAAGGTTTTACAGTTTCACCCATTTTATTCTTCTTTTTTTTTCTTTATAGATGAACCAAAAAAAACCCCAAAAACATACAAACAAAAACAAAAGCAACAACAACAACAACAACAACAACAACAACAACAAAACACAACAAAAACCAAAAAACCAAGCTGCCCCCCAAAAAACAAAAAAAAATCCCCAACCCCCAAAAAACAATCAAAAAAACCTCACACAAAACAAATCAACAACAATGACAACAAATAACCAAACAAAAAACCCCCCAAACAGAAAAAAACCACCCCCAAAGCCCAGCTCTGCCATTCAGCTTGTCCAGTTTTGTACTTGGGCACTACAATGGTTCACATTAACAGCTGTAGTATTTTTTATAGGAGGTAACTGGAAGTTCAGAGACACTGAGTGACCTCTCCATGCAGGAATAAACAAAAACCTTTATTTCCAGCTTCCTATTCTAACAGCAAAGCTGCTCTCCCACACTCCCTATAGTTTACCAAAAATTGTCCCTTCTCTTTGAATTGTTTTCTGCAAAATACCACAATGTGTCTTGGATTCCCACAAAGCTCGGAGTAGCAACACAACAGATCCCAGATCCACAGCTTCACCTCAGTGTTGCTGCTGTAGTGGAGATTTGGATTAATGCACCTCAAGACTGAGGCACCACCTATATGGAGCACCCAGTCACTTGCAAAGGAGGCAACGACGAGCTGTGGGTGACAAACTGGCATATGGATTTGGGGACATACAAGGACTAAGCTTTAAAATCGCAACCTTGGGAGAGAAGAGTGAAAAAAAAATTTTAAATTACCCATACCTAAAATGTCAGAGTATTTCTTTCAAAGTCACACAGAGTCTCATTCAGACAATACTGTTGCTTATGACTCAAATTTTCCACAGCCTCCCCATTCCTAAGTACTCATCTGACTCCAGTATTTTTTAATGTAAAGCCAGATCAAGGCTTCTCAGCAGTGTCAGCAAGAAGCAGTTTTGGAAATGGTTGTAGAATGGGTCCAGAACAGGAAGGACAAAAAATGAGGGGCTTTGGCATATGTTGAAGAACCACTACAGCTTTTATTGCCCTGTGAGAAATGTGGTTCAAGTACTTTGAGTATGCTCAGAGCCTGATTCCAGGAAAGCATTTTTTAAAATCTTCCAGTTGCTAAAGAGGAAAGAGAAGATATCTGCCTCTTGGAAGGGTGTACTTAAAAAGGGGTACACAGAGTGTTTCTCCATCTTGAAGAGGGTATTTGCCTAAGTGGGACTGCAGAGCACAGGTTTTAATCCCTCCCTGTGTGGAATTTCCTGACCTTTTGCTAAAAGTGGCATCCAAGTAGTTGTGGCACACACCATCCCAGTGCAAGGACAGTGCTGCCACTGCCCAGGCGTCTCCAGGGTGACACAGGGGAAGCTCAGTCACTCCAGCTTCTCACAGGGTAGGCAATGGGAGGTTTTGCCTCTTGGAGGAATGGCTCACCAGGGCCAAATCTGCAAAACCAGCAATGCCATGGAGTGCTCCTGTTCACTGCATTTTGGTCAGAATTTTGGCTTTGGGTTGTGGAGGGCTTTTTGTCTTTTACGACCAAAGGAATCACTTTTGTCCTCCCTCTCGATGCACCTACATTCGGGTGTTGAACACCAGCCTGTGTACATGGGTGTGGTTCTAGATGCTTCCTTCACAAATTACTCCCACAGGATCCTCAGAGGGATATGAATGTGGCACCCTGAGCTCAGCTGGAGCAGCTCTCTAAGCCCCAGTCAGCCTTGTTATAGGAATGCTTCAGAAAAGGATAATTCAAGGGAATCTGTTTGCAGAGGGGGAGACATGTAATGGCTGATCTCCTTCATCACAGCCCCTTACTGCACTTACACCAATCTGTCCAGTGACAGCTCCAAGTAAGCTCAGTGGCTTTGCTGAGGACTGATAATGTCTGTGACATCTTCTGAGCACCCACCTGGAGGCCCAGCCCTACTTTCTGAAAGCCGTTCATGGATAGCCACAAAGACCACCGGTTATTAGTATGTGATCCCTCCTTTTCTCCTTCATTCAGCCTGTGTAATGTTCAGATTAAAAATGTATTAAGAGCTCTGGGTTGGTTTAGCCAGTTTTTTCACTGCATCTGCAAATGGCATTGTTTCAGCCTGTCTCAATTTTCTCTTACAATTTAAGATGACGTGAGTTGATTCATTTCATGAAAACTGCAAACTCAAGCAACATTTGCTTGTGGATATGCCTTGCCCTAGTGCCCCATCACTCATGTCCCGCAAAGCATCATGTGGGAAAGCAGGAAGGAACTGAGACTCAAAGGCTGGCTGCTAGACCCTCTGCTGACACCCTAAGGGAGATTGTGGTGTCCCCTGGTTGGCAGAAAAAGCAAAGTTAGTCCATTTCCTTTGTCAAACGTGTTAGTAGTCCTCCTGCTGCCTCAGGAAACTCAGGTTTCCAGGATCACTAGAAATTGCTCGATGAATCATCACATATCTACAAATCCATGGCCGCTTCTGAATAAAGGTGCCCTTCATGCATCGTGTGCACAGGGAACTTCTCCTCAAGAGGCTTGTGCAAAACTCCAAATCCTTTGCTCATGTCACAGAGTTTTCATGAGGCTAAAAATCAGGTTTTGCATAGCATTAATATGAGCAAATATTTATCATTCTGAGCTGAATTAACATGTAACTGTGCCCACCCCAGTTCAACAAGGATTTTAACCTGCTGCCTGCTTAAAGTGAGATATCAGCTTAAGCAGCTTGCTGAATAAAAGCCAAAAGGAAGATAGATTGAAAGATTAGGCAAATATATATGATTGTATAAAATTTTCAAGCAATCGTTTAAATTTTTTCCCCTTTAATTCTGATGTTTTATTGGTATTGCTTTCCTAGTAGAATTTCAGTGCAGCTCTTATCTTTACAATAGAAAAGAAACAAAACTGAAGCAAAATTATATTCTCCCATTTAACCGAGTACCAGTTTTTAATGGGTGGAGTCAGGTCCAAACACAGAATTTCTCAGACAGCCTCTGAATTCTTTATTTAATCTGAAAATTAAATTTTTAAAACCCTTGAGCTGTTCTGAAAATGTTTTATCTTGTAGTAATTAAATAAAAATCAATCACTTCAATATAATTTTAAATGATACGTGGCGCATACAGGAGTATTGTAAACACAGCAAAACATTACAACATCTGTTATTATTAATGCTCTTCATTTTCTGCCAAGTTTATCCATGGTCCTGTCGAGTGAGGAAATCCTTCTGCTGATACAGGAATCAGATGATCAGAGTTAGGCTCACCAGGCAAGAGGAGACGCAAGGATTTTTGATGCATTTCAAGACATTGTAAAGGTCTTGCTTATATTCTTACCAGAGTGAAGGAGCTGTTGCCTGTGAATATAACCAAAAGGACTGACTGCCATATGAATCTCCTCACCAGCATGTTGTGATCTCCTGGGTAGCCTTAACGTTGGTGGTTAATGGGGTGCACTGAAGATTCATTATTGATCCTCAGTGGCTTGTAAAGAGAGGCAGTGTGTCCTGCATCACCCAGGTTCTGTTTATCCAAAATGCCACAATCACATATGTTTATCCCAGAGATAGCACTGTTCAAGTACACCCTCTATGATGATGTCTCAGACATCATCGAGAAAAGTATTTTTACTGCCTTGAATACCTGCAAGTGACAGAAACCAAGTAGGGAATCATAGCAACGGTGCAAGATGAGACTGACAAGCTATTTGCATGTCAGTATGCAGAAAGCAAGGCTGTAGTATGCCATGCAAACGTCTGCAGGAATGATCTGCAAAGTTTGAACCTCATGTTTCTGAAGGCTCAAATATGTTTTCTGTAACATTGATAAAGATTAGGAGAAAAAAATATTGTCACCGAAATCTCCAGGAAAATATACAATATTCAATATACACACATACACACGATTCCCACAATCTAAATCAGACCTATCCCAGAGGGAGCTCCTCATCCTTTCTGCCTATTTCCACCCCATTTGTTTTATGCCATCTCTTTCTAATACAACCAGGGAAACTGATCAAACACATTCTATACATACCACCCAGCCCACAGTCTCAGCATCCCAGCTGTATTCCTAACCTCACAAATCCACAGTGAAACCATCTCCAGGGTTTCAAAAGCATAGCAGCTTTCATGAAGGGAGGCAGTGGGAGCTCTCTTAATTAGCTCAGCTTCTTTGTGCATTTCTAGACATGTCTCCCTCTTTGTTCACCTTGAAGAGTTTAATGTCAGGGTAGAAATAGAAGATTTGTCCTCCATAAAGTAGCAGCACATTCTTCAGGGTCTTCTTTTTTTCCTAGTAAAAGTTCTGACATTCAGAAAACAGTCAACATGGGGCCAAATATCTAAACAGAAAGAGGTGAATTTTAACCAGTCTGGGCATTTAATGAGGACTAACAGAGGAAAAGCTGGAAACCCAGCCAGTTAGGTGAGCATTTCATTAACAGAAAGTCCTTCACATGTTGTCCCTACAACTCTGCAAAGGAAAATTCAAACACAAAACTGTCATTAATGTAATTCAATCCCTTCTGAAAGTAGAAGAAAATTAAATTCAGTCTTGATAGCTTAATTCTTTTAATATTTTCACTGGTTATGTAATTTACCATCCTGACAGTCATTTCTAGAATGCAGGGAAGGCAGCAGAACCATGAATTTTCTCACCAGTGCTTTAAAGTACAAGTTTATAGAGAAGAGAGTTGAGGACAAAGCCATGGAAAGATGAGTTCCAACTTTACTGTGTTCCTGATTTTATTATTCAAGGTTTGCAACAAGGAAATCACATGATCCCCTAGAACATTCAGCCTGGGCTGAGAGGCGCTGAGACAAAAAATCACTCAAGAATGTGTCTAAACTACACACGAGTTTTTCTAAGGAGATTCCACATAGATCAAGTTAGATAATAATTTAAATCATTATTACCATTCCTCTTTGGCTACTCACAAAAAGGTTTGAAAACTGAGATTCCTCATTAAAATCTGCATGAGTTCCAAAATCTGAATTAGTACACAGCTTAATAAGAGGTAACAGTCAATTAAATTTGTATCTTCTGAGAACTGTTTTGTCTTACACTCTGTAATATTTCTATTACTAGGGGACTGAAATAAAAAAGTTAAATTCTGGGTATTGTCTATTTTTTATGCATTTTCATGATGGCTTAAAAGAAATATGAAAACATCAGTGAAATTCAGAATTTTTAAGAACCCAAAAAATGCACCTCCTCCTGAAAGTAAGGAGGTTACAAACATCAATTTGTCTCCAGAAGTTTACTTGCTGCTATGAAGAGGCTGTCCTTCCTACTAAGTAGGCTGTAATTAAAGTATTTTGTACAAAACCACTTCAGTATAAAGAAAAATAAACTAATTCTGGTCTCAGAGTAAATAAAAGAATAAATAAAGAATAAATAAAGAAAAAAACCCTAATTCTACGTCATTTCTACCTCTTCTTCAAACCTCCCTGGACTAGTACTGGCAGAATATTCTGATCCATCTAACCACTATCCTCACCAATTTCCCCTTTGAAGCCCTTGCAGGTGTCTCCTGATAATTAAAACACTCCTTTTCTGCAAGAGAGGAGGCAATGATCTTATCAAGGACTACCTTCCTTTTCAATACATGCACGTATGTACATTGTACATGTGTACATTGTTCGTCTTACTGCATGTTTGTCCTCTGTTTTTCAGTGTAGTCTATCTCCTTTCTCAGATACAGCAAAGTTTAAGGGAGTGGGTGTTACCTAAAATTACATTAGAAATTACATCAGCATTGCTTTAAAAACCTGTATTAATAAACTACTTCAACGTCTGAAACAACTGTACAACTCTCACTGCAAGGCCTTTGGTTTTTTATTTTTCCCCACGTAAAAGAAGGTTTTCGTTTTATATAAAACTTTGAACAAGAGTTACACTTAAGTGT
Source organism: Callaeas wilsoni (assembly GCA_013398955.1). NCBI lineage: Eukaryota > Metazoa > Chordata > Aves > Passeriformes > Callaeidae > Callaeas > Callaeas wilsoni. Next base: position 166,961 of record VWPU01017891.1, read on the forward strand.
AACTTAATTTGCATACTGTACACAATCCTACTGGTTTATAATTCTACCATTTAAAAGGAGACATTTTGGCTATTTGGAGCTTTAATGTCAACAAACCACCTTAACAACTACAAATACATATAGTTAATGCACAAAGTGAAGCATATATAACATATTCACACTCATTGAGCCCAAGGGCTCTCTCTGCTCATCTTCAAGATACCTATTTTTACAAATCAGCACCTTCATCTACATTTTAAATTCATTATAGCAAATATTTAGCTATTAGAATGTTGCTGCATGGAACAGGATGAGAAAAGGTTCACAGGAACACATCCACAGTCAAGTTTAGGCAACTAATCACATCTGCTCTGCCTGGATTCTGCCATTCATGGTAACTTAACACAGTCCCAAACCTCATCTCTCAACCATTCTGTTGAACAAAGGTCACAGAGCTTGCATTCACCATGGAAAAACTAGGCTCAATTGACTATGTCGGCCAGCTATTCATCCTTGTTTCTTTTCCATGTCATATCTAACATGTTGATACATTTAACAAAAATTGAATTCATTAACACATTAGTCAATATACCAATATTGTTTGTTGATTCTTGGGATTTTTTCCCAGGCATAAAGTGATCAAATTAAATCTCAGATTTTTTTCCCACTGCTTAACTTTCTCAGCTATTTTCTTAACTATAATTTCCTGTAGGTAATTGGGTAAAAGGAAAGGCTTCTGTAATTGCTATTTTTTTGGATGGTCTCTTTTATGTATTCTTACTAGAGCAGTTCTGCTGTTTGAAGAGACTGTGACCATCCCTTCTATTGAAGGGCTATACTCAAAGAAAACAATGGAAGGCACAATTCTACAACCACCATTTATGGACTTCTCTTTATTTGTCTGAATAAGGCTTGGTCTGCAGGATCCTGGAGGGTAATTTTATGACTTTTTGGACATAGCCTCAACTGCCCTGCCTAAGCACAGCAGATTGTGGGGCACAGCTCAGTTACATCTGTGCTAGCAGACAATGGCTCTGCTCCTGCTTCTAATGCAGTCACTGAGAATTTTGCCATGAACTCATGTTACTGTAATTCAGATGTGCTACTGAAATAAATGTGATGTATATTTTCCATGATATGATTACTGGATTCAGTTCTGGTCAATTAAAGCAGCCTGCCCAGGGCTATCAACAGGGTAATGATTAATGTCAATAAGCAACCCTTGCTCACATCTGCTGGCTGCCTATTAAAAAAACCAAAACAAACAAACCAACATTAAAAATGGGCAGTGACATTAATTTGTTGCCTTCAGCCACGTTTAGACTAAGAATACCCAGCTGCATGGAGCTGAAGTATTGTGTCCACAAAGAAACTGGCAAGGGGAACATGTATTGCTAGGAAAGTGTCAGACCTGAATGACACTTTGAATGAGGCCCTGGTTCAAGGTGGAGGGTTCGACTGCAGCACTTGCCCACATCACCTGTGAAAGGCCATGCAGCAGCACTCTGCCTCTTCACAAGACAGACAAACTAGATCGAAGCCTCACAGCAAAGCAAGAACAGCCACAAAATGTCACAGAGATAAAAGTTTCTGTGTGTGTGTGTGTATGTGTGTGTGTGTGTGTGTGTGTATGTGTGCGTGAGCACTTGAATGAGCACAATTACAGCAAAACACCCCCAGCACCACCCAGAACTTTGGGGTGTGTGCAGCAGGCCCTGAGTATCAGCCCTGCACAGGACAGCATAAGAGCAGCTGGGCTTGGTCCCTGCTATGGAGGGAGAAATTCAGAACAGAGAAGCTCCTGGTGAATTTCTTGTGGGTCCCTGCCCCTCTCTGCTCTCCTTCCAGCCAGCACCTGATACACCCACACTGACCCTCAATGCCCCAGCAAACATGAGAGATCTCTGTTCCCATCTTAGCTGGGCTTTCACCCAGTCGGTTGCGTCTCTGAAACAAAGACACATCCTCACACTCCAGCTCCTCTCCTAGTTCGTTCTCCCATGGTTTTGATGGCACCCTAGGGACTGGGCTAAGCAGTTTGGGGAGCAAAGATGGGCATCTCTCATGCTCCATTGTTTTGAAGCAGGAAATGGCTGCAGAAAAGCCTCTTCTCAGTGCACACAGGCTGATGACATGGGACTGGTGGGATCCCTTCTGGTCAGAATATAACCCTCACTGGAACAATCAGCAATTTGGACATCCGAAAATTATTTTATTAAACAACAGTTGTTAACCAGTAGGAGGTCTTTTTCCACAGCCATTCTTTAAAGCCGAAACATTTCCATGTTTCCTGTAATGCTTGTGCTTAGTCACACATTGACAAATACAAGGAAAAAAACTTAGATCTGTATGACAGATTTTTGGAACCACTAAAATAATCTCTTTGAATTCTGTAGCCACTTGACAGCAGGAGTCCAGGAGAAGAGTGTTGAAAGCAAAAACTTGTATTTATTCACTGGAGTTTTTATTGCATTTTTCTCCCAGAACAGGATACCTATCACATTCTGCTAAAAATACATTATCAAATGAACAGTCCACAGACCCTGTTAAATTTTAGAAGTTTCCAGGTACACTTTTTTGCTACCCAGCCTGTAAGCCTGACAGAGAGAAAAAGGATTGTCCTTTACATTTCAGTGAGAATTTAACAGACTCAGCCGAAGGCTCTGCCAGAGGACATCTTCTGCAGAACATCCCACCATCTTGCAACTCGCATATTCACATGTGCAAAAAGTCTCTGGCTGAGTCTGCTCTCCTCTGCTGTAATAAATCACGAGGAAAGAGATCCCTAGGTCAAAATTCCCTAAAATTTAAACACTTGAGAAGTATTAAGTACTCTAATTAAGAGTTATTACTATTACTTTCTAAATACCTGGAGAGGAAGGATTGTGCTGGTTGGGCTCAAGGCCACGGGTCACTAAGTCATGAAGCGTTCCTCCTCCATGCCAGGCTGGCAGCAGGTCTCATTCAGAGTGCTGTCCATTCAAAGAGGAGGTCTGCTCATTCTTCTTTTTTTATGGGCATCCCAAAAGGCCATGACTTCAGCGGAAGTGAAAGTGAATATCCTCTCCCACATCCATCAATTCTGAAGCATGGAAGGAACAAGCACTTCATCTCTAAGTAGATTTGTAGAGAAAGAGATAAGCCTGGCTGTTTTGCAAAGGACTGGCTGTAGCACAGGGCTGGGACTGGGCGTAAGCAGCTGAGAAGGGCCATGGCCTGCAGCGGGTGGCAGCCCTGTGATCTGCTCTGCTGGTGGCATGGGCCTGAGAAACTGGGTTTGCTTCTTTGCCTTGCATGACCAGCACCTGCTGCTGCGGTCCTCGCTCCTTATCCCAGGCATCCACCTCTGAGCAGGAGGAGCAGGCTGGGCCCTCCCTCAGCTCTCTGCCTCCTCTTTGCACTTTCCTTCTCCCTCATCTCTTTCCAGGGCAAGCCCGATCTCCCCATCACTCACCTCAGACCGGGCTGGCTGTGTTGTTGAAAACTTTTGAGCATGGGATGCTTTGGGGACTGCCTTGAGGGGAGAGCTTCACTATGTGTCCCACAGCAGCCCAGCATCAGCACCAGAGATCCAGAAAGGCCTGGAGCTTGGATATCCCCATGGTGGGTCCTACCAGCCTGCTAAACAACATGTACACATCATTTACATCCGCTACACATGACACTACACATCCCAGAGTGTGACTGCTGTTCACAGGCACTGTGCTCTCCCCATAACACGCCTGCATGTCCTTGGGAGCCCAACTCAAAGACATGGGCTTTGCCAGCCGATGCTCAGAGTCAAAACTTCAGTTTCCCATTGTGAATCTATTCCTTAGGCCAACCCATACCCAGCTGTGTAATACAAATAACATTTTTCATCAGAGAAAACTTTTCTGCATCTTGGAGACGTACAGTAAATAAAAAGCACATTAAAATACTTAATGTGCTTAACTCTTTGTGTCTTTGTGGTCATTTTGCTATGATGGACTTATAGGTGCTATAAAGAAATGAGATTCCCTGCTGATCACCTTCACAGTGTACTCTCAGGTGGCCTTTATAAATGACATTATAAACAAGAATCTTCAAAAAATACAAACTGAGAATTGAGACTTCATAAAATCACAAATATTTTCTCACAATAAAGACAGTGTTGATGCTAAAAACTGTGTTTTAAATTAATTTTAGCCAAGTGAACATAGTACTGGCCTTGAAGGAATAAAGCCATGGAAAGAAGTCTCCTGGAGAAGCAAATAACTAAATGTGCATGATGGGTGCAGCTGGGCACCACCAAGCTTTCATAGTGACCTCAGCAGGATGAGTAAGTTCATCCAGCATTTTCCATGAAGCAGAGAACAATATTTTTCACTTTGTAGCTTTCTTCTGAGGCTCCCAAGAGAGCAATTTTTTTTTTTCCAGGCTGCTTGCAACTGCCACAGAGCTTCCCCCCAAAACCCTGTAACTCTTGCCTTATCAATACAAAAAAAGGAAGGAAACATAAAATGTACAGAGTGACATGTTCAACTGTTTTTCTTCTTAACTAAAAATATGGGAAATCTGTGGTGGTGGTAGTAGAAAGGGGTGAAAACACATCAGTGTGGCAAGGTGACGTGTCTTTGCAAGCCTCCTTCCTCTCACCCTCCTTCCATGGGCACAACCAGCCATCAACATGGATGCAATAGCAGCAGCTGTTGCAGATTCCCCAGCTTGCCCCATTATGTCTCCTGGTGGTTCCTCTTGATGCAGACCCCTTTGATCAGCAATACAGGGAAGATTAGATCCGAGCTGATAAACAGCTCATTGTGGGACAAGGCACATATGGCTCCTGCCAGTCAGTGTTGCGATGTTCCATGTCCATGGGGCTACTGCATGTACGTAAGAGTGGCCGTGCTGAGCTCCCACGATGCACAAAACTCATGTACTGAATTTTCTCTATTTGCCTCCAGCCATCCCTGTTCTGCTTCTTGCTAAGTCAATTAATATCTACCACACTAGCAGTAAAGAGCCCTTGGGAAAAAGGAAACGAGGGAGTAGGCTGGTTATTCCTGATCTAGGCTTGCTGTCTGCCAATACAGCATATTTTCTAGAGTGTTTTTTACAATTCAGTTTAAATGACTCAGCTAAGGGGTTTTGTATAACTTCTGACCACAGCCTAACAGTTCTCACAGGAGGTAATATTTCCTAGTGTTTGGCATGAGCTTTCCTCCTTTTCATCTGAGCACTTGTGCTCCTGCAGCAGTCCTTACCCACTTCTTTCCTTTCTTCATGCTTACAGGCTACAGCTTTGTGAGGGGTTACTGGATCCCTCAACTTCCACTAAGCCCTTCAACATGCAGCGCTGTACATCACATTCATTACTGCTATGAAAGTATCTAGACAGACAAGCTTTATGTAACTGTCCTAATCTTTCACATAAACCAGTCCTTAAAGTCCAGCAGTGGGTTGAGTTATTTTCTGTGCATTCCCTCCAGTTTGTCAACATCAATCTGCGATGTTCTGATCTTTGAATTACTGGATTGTCGCAGTGCTGACCAGGTGTGACTATTTTCTAAGTAATCAACTGCTCATTTGTTGCATGTTACTGATTGCACTTAATTCTACCTCTGTTTTTTCCCAGTTCCATTATACTCTCCATATTACAATGTTGTGGTTAGCAGCACCAGACACAATTGGATTCCTTAGTCTGTCAGGAGCAAAGGTAACTGACATAAATATTTAAAACACAGCAAACTGTGATATATGAAACAATTAAAACCCTTTCAGAAGCATCCTCTTTCTGACCTAGTCTCCTGGTAAACTGAATCTAAGTGGCAGCAAAGCAACCAAACCAAAACATTGCCTTTCATTTCTATCAGTGGGAAATATTCCCCATCTCTGCTCTACATTCTTGCTCCTCGTAGAGTGAGTAGATATTTGATTATGTACAGATTTAAACACCAAAAAAATTTCCAAGCCTTGGATCCAGTTCCAAGCAATACATATTGGCTGGGTGTAACTCAATGCAGGATCACCCAAATGGAGAGCAGAACAAAGAAGACTCTTTACAAAGAAAAAAGAATTATTCCAAGTGTTCCACCTCACACAGAATTCTTGAAAAATGTGCTTCTCCCCAGAGATCTGGGGTTGTTTGTTTCATTCGAGGGCTGAGTATTTTCCTGTTGCTAGCAGACTGGCAAAGAGGTAGAGGGCTCAAGATGCAGGGTGAATGAAGAGCTGTCCTGAGCTGACAGCAGATTTTCACAGGAACTCCTGAAGGCTGCACCTGTGCCACCTAATAGTGCTCTCTGCTGGACACTGGACCCTTGTGTTTCATCTCAGCTATAGTAAGCAGGATGTACTCACCTGTCTGCTCTCCAGCAGCACTGGCAGCAAAATATCTTTGCAATCAGGGCAAAAAGTCGCAGTCGTGCCCCAGTCTGCTTCCAAAGCAGCCTTTCTAAGAGGGAATATGGTTCTTAAGACTGATAGTCTTCTGGTGATACTGCAATGCTGTCTCTGAGGAGCTCACCTGGAGAGAATAAGAGCTGGTATCAGTCCTTTGGGTCTCAGACAATCAAGATTACATGTGATTTTTTAAACACTAAAATGAAGTCTAGAATAAGAAACTAAATAGCTCTGACTAGATGACACCAAGTGGTCACAGCAAAATTTACATTTATTATTACTGGAACATTTTGCAAAATTTTCACCCTTTGAACTGGAGTTTTGCAGTATTGCCATTTGAACAATTTTATTTTTGATATGGGAGCCACTAAGTCTGGATATTTTGAGTCTAGGAAGAGCACTCAATCTCTTAAAAAGTACAAGGGAAATAGTTCAACATTAATTGCTACCATACTTCAAAGCTGACTTAGTGTATATTAACAAGATGCAGATTTTAAAGCACTAGTTATTCAGTTAATTAGTGGTTGATGAAGTGATTAATAACTAGGCTATGTGATGGTGCTAATATAAAAATCAATGAAAATGTTTCTGTTACCAGAGTACCAGAGCTCTTTGTATGAGGCATTGTATACTTTTCTCAAACCTACTTAAGTATAAAATAGCAGCAGATCGGTTACACCATTATTTCAGAACAAGTTTTTATCATACACTAGGCTCTAAGGCTCATAATGTCTCTCACAAGAGGTATTTGAACATGTCTTTACTGAACAACATGCTTATTGATGTAGGAAAAGAGATGTCGGTGATGCATTTTCTCACCCATTACAATTTTGTATGTGATATAGAGTTATATGAGCAGGTACCAAAATGTATTTTTAAAAGTTAGTCATCTACTGGAAGATGTTCTGTTAGGATGTTTTCTTTTCTTCCTTAGATGACTCTGTGAAATACTTGCCTAGTCATTTTGCCAGCAACCATGAAACATCAGCAAAACATCACAAGTCCAACCAACCCAAGACTGAAAAACTGGCTACACTGAAAATTAACTCAACAAGTTCTCCCATTGTTTTTGAAGGGCTTAAATTTTTCCCAGCTAAAGAGTCTTAACCTGTGCAGGCACACATGAAAAAGGAGTGGGGTATGATAGGAAAGCAAATGCTCTCTATGCCCACAGGAAAGGGGAAGGTGAGAAACAGCTGTGTGGACAAAGGTGTGTTATGGACGTGTGTACTTTGTACTACCCCTGACCCTAGCAATGAAATTTTGTTGTCTTTCTACACAGAGTTATCATCCCTCTAAATATTTCCTGTGTTGACTCTGATACCTGCACAAATGATTTGAATCGAAAAATTGTGACTTGAACAAGAAGACAAGGACAGCATGAAAGACACAAAGGAGGGCAACCAGTGCCAACCCCTTTCTTCCTGAGCTTTCTGAGTGGGCTAAATGGCTTGTCTCTGTCTCTGACAATGACAGCATCTGGCTGCACTAGGAGGATTTATTTCCCTATGCAGGCCTGCTCCAAAGTGGACAGCCATTTCACCAGCTGAACTACAGTGGCCACTTTATAGACTTGCTATGCTAAAAATACTCTGTGCCCTCCTGTTCACTGGAATGCACCCCTGTTTCTCATGATTCACCTTGCTTGGGCTGTGTTTCCTGAGCTCTTCAGGTTGCTTTCTTTCATGCTCGTGCCCCCTCAGCTGTTGGCTGATCTTCTAAATTTTAAATAAATTTATATGCTCTATTTAGCATCAGTCCCGTAGTCTCCTTACTTCCCATTTAAGATCAATATAGAAGAAATCAATGGACTAAATAACAATTCCCTCAGACACTCCTCTCTAGACCGTAATGCACTGCTGGCACCTCCTCTTTATAGCTGGTCTGTTAGCTGTCTTTCTCTCTTTACTGCGGTGCTTTTATCTGAGATTATTTTAAATAGAAGAAAGTTAAAATTTCTGGAGAAAATCTGCATGAAAGAGTGGTCCTGGAAATCGAAATATGTGTTACTTGTGTATGTTATGTTTTACTGTATGAAACAAATGAGAGGCTGTTTTATTAATAACACACATGATGGACTTCAGATGATGCCATGGACTTACAGAACACAAGGACTCTGGCCTTTCTGTAACCACAGCAAAAACCTCACTCTAAATGAAACTGTGCCCTGAGCCCCTGAGCTCTGCAGGGTACCTGGTTTGAGAAGCAGAGCATACAAGTGACACAAGTGACACATACCCATTGTGTGGGCACCAAATTCAAATAGGCAGGTACTTGGTAAATGCCTCCAGCAGGGCAATTGCTCTGCATTACAATTCCCTCTCCTTACTCAATGTAGGCAAGAATATTTTTCCTTGTTCTCCTTACTGTCAGATTCCCTCTCACAGCACTGAAGGTTTGTCTCCTCTGGCATCTGAGGAAGGGCAGCAGCAGGGAGGTTTCTGTAGCTCATCCCTCTCACCTCTCTCCTCCCTGACAGAGCCAGTGGGCTGCTGTGCCAGCTTGGAATTCCCCTATCAGGGAAGAAAAATCCCCCCTGATTGCAGGAACCCAAATCTCCCACAAAGATGGATGGGTGATGGAGTTTCAGCACCACTCCTCTGACATGTCACCTCACAAAAAAACTTCATGCGTGCTGAAGTACCTCAGTGTGTGGCTTCCAGACAGAAGGAGCTCCAAGGCTGAGGGGAAAATTTTGACATCTTAGGGACATAGACATACTCAGAAATCCTGGATGCACTCAGGGTTTACAGCACCTATGCTTAGGCCCAGAGACAATTTAAAGGTAATACAGGAGATAAACTAGCAGTGCTATTGTAATATAACTTGGGAAAAAATGGAGCTAGTCTGCACTGGGGAGCACCTGCTGAGCCTGGAAAATCAGTGTGGTGAATCTGAGCAGATGTCACAGACGATCACCACAGCCCTCGTGTTGGGAGCCCTGCACAGCCACTGCTAACCCTGAGAGTGTCTGGAAAATCCACCAAAGAGCTTCAGAGACTCTGCACACACAAAATGGAGAAGGCAGATAAGTCTGGGTTGAGCAGATTGCCAGAAGAAGGAAGGAGAGAATATGGTAAGAGAAAAGGCAAGGGTGAGGGAGGGCTGGAGAAGGGCCAAGATGGTGAAGGCAGGGTGTCTCAGGCAGAGTAGGAATGTGGTCCAGAGGGAGTGACAGGAGCAACGTGGCCAGAGCTATTAATTAGGAGGATGAACTGAACAGCTTTCTAAAAGCACAGAAACACAGAGAGGAGATGTGCTTAGGAAGCCAGGCAGGAGCTTGAACAAAGTTTAGTCTACCTAGCAGAAAAGTCAGACTATCCTATGCTTTTGTAGGAAGATCTGATAGCTGCACTTGGAGACAACTTTCACATCTAGGCAAACCAGAGGGCAGAGAAGGCACTAGCATTATAAGCCTTTCTTTCTAAGACTGAGAGAACTGATGTCCTCAGCCTTGTTCAAGGAAGCAGAGAAGACAAGAGCTTTAAGAAGGAAGAAGTTCAACGTTGACTGTGGAAAGGACAAAGATGGGAGAAGGACCCAGCCAGGCAGGGTCTGGTGGCCTCCCCTGGAGAGTGCAGCCGAGAGTCCCAGAGACGATCAGCTGGTCTTAGACGAAGCAGCCAGCAGAAAACAGACCAAAAAGGAAAAGAAGCTGCTGAGGCAGATCGCAGTCCCTTTCAGCTGAAAGCCAAAGAGTTAGAGAGGAAAACTCTCTCCTCTCTCCTCCTAACTGGCAGAAAAAACTGCCAGCCAGAGAAGAATAAGTATGTAAACATCTAACTGCAAGGTCAAGCAAACCGCTTTGAAGAGTTTCCCCAGCTTCTCTCTTCCTTTGCAGTTTAAAGTTAAAAATTGCATTTTACAGATCAAGCAGGGGATGGGGAATACAGTATTGTCATAGAATCACCTCAAGACACATATGAAGATGCAGAATCTGTCAAAAGAGACATCATTTGAGACATCATAAAAGCCATTCTATGACTGGGAAGTCATTGCTAAAAAGTTCTGTGAGTTGCAATCCATAAGACATCATCAGGCTCTTCCCGGAGAAGGAGCTGGCAAAAAGGAAGGGAGCATGTCTCATGAAGAGCAGTAGAAAATAAAGCAACAGTCAGAAAGAAAGCTAAGGAGAAAGACTTGCAGAAGGCCAGGGCAGCTTTCCAAGTAAGAGCAATGACCTCAAAGAAGAGAAAGTTTCAGAAACCTGAGATTCGACTCAGAAAATGAAGCTAAAGTCTTCAGTTTAAAAAGTGTCTCATGGTCAAAAACAATACAAGAGTGTCTAAGCTGGGGGCTGGAGGGAGGAAACATGAAATAGCAGCATCTGGTTTATCCTTTACACCAGGATAAAAACAGCCAGGCACCTCATGGTGTTTTGGCAGGGGGAGTGTCCATTTTCTGTAATTCCAGAAGAGTTACAAAACCACAAAAAGGATAAGGTCAGACAGGACCTCTGCATGCCATCTATTCCAACCCCCTGGCACAGGCAGGGTCCCCTAGGGCACATTACTTAGGATTGTGACCAGACAGATTTTGAATATATCCAGGGAAGGAGACTCCCAGGCTGAAGTCCTGAGGAAGTGCTGCTGGCCACCTCAGGCTCTGCAATGGAGCTTGAAAAAGGAACAGCATGGGTCCGAAAATGGCACCTCTGCTCCTTGCAAAGGTGAGCACCAGCACCCACACAGAACTGACAAGCACCAAAAGCAAACTATTCTCACAGTAATTGTAAATGTGCTTTGGTTAGCATCTGCCATAAAACCACAATGAAACACAAGAAAACAACCTACCAAGCAAAGGAAAGCATTTAGCTTTTGGAAAGCCTTCAGTCTGCACAGAATTTTTTCTCTCTTTTACCAGAAAGAACAGTGAACACTTTTTGTATCACTGACAATGAGCACTTTTTAAAGTTTCTGACATGTCCTCAGAGCTGCAGAGCTTTCCTCTCAAAGTCTGATCTATCTTTGCTGTAATATGTCGTATTTATTTTCAACCACGTGTAACAAAAAATATACACTAAATAAAATTAATTAGAAAGATGTTAAAATAAAATACTACCGAAGTAATATAATATTTTGAAGGAGAGAAAAAGGTTTATCACTATAAATCAAAAATACCTTCACAAAATTGTTTTCTTTTAGAAGTAAGAAGAAAATTGGAATTAGGCCCAGTTCCTGCAGAGAGAGCTTTTCAATTTCCTTCTTGAAGCAAAAGTCATATCCAGTCAACACAGGTTTTCCTGATTAGGCTCAGCAGGATCAAACACGATATTAACTAAAGAATCACAAAAATACTTGTTTAAGCACAGGCAGTCATAAGACACAAGACTGATCAGAATGGAACAGAGACAACTTCTCTCCCTTGGCCAGTGGTTGACAAAAGGGAACTTCCTGTAGTTTAGATGAACTGCTCTCTACATGGATATACATTCATGGCAGTATGTAAAACTTCCAGTTCAGGGAAAAACAGTTTCCGTTTGGCTGAAAATCCTGATCCAAACTCTTCTGCGATGTAAGACCTTGGCTCTTGATTGAATTTATGCCCATTTAATTTGCATACAAATTTCACTGGTTGAGTATTCATGTTGACCCTACATGCTTTATTTCAGAGACTTGGAATATGTTTCCATTATTAATTTTTTATTTCCACAGATCATAACTGCTTCTACAGACAAGCAGATGTTTAGTGCATCCTTTTACTTACCTAGCTTTGCAGGATCTGTAGTTTCAAAGTCTTTCCAAGTGCCAATAAGGACTACTGTTACTGAGGAAGTTTGCTAAAATATCATGGATCTATCCAGAATATCTGAGGTTGTTTATTTCTTCACATGCAGTCTATACAAAGGAGTATTTTTATAGCACTGGGTGAAGTGCTTTATTATAACAGCTAGGTTTGAGGCCTGGAGATGATACACTATTTTCTTTCATAAACAAATCTTGGATAAAACCTTAGCACTCCCTTAAAATTGGTTCCTTCTTAACTCTCTGGAAAGCATGGGGGTTTTTTATCTTAAAGGAGCAACCAACAATAAAACTCAAATAATGACAATTCTCCAGTTTTTGGCATCCAAAAAGCACAAAAAAGAGGTCCATTTAGAGTGAAAAACATAAAAGAAATAAAGGAAAATGCTGTAAAAAGCTGACAAGGAAGAAGGAACTAAAAAAAAAGGAAAAATAAAATACAGAATTCCTTTCATCAAAACCCACCAAGTTTTTATTACAAAAATTCAAGAAGATCCCCATTTCTGACACAGGATGTGTTTATCTAGACATGCCACAGTTACTAGTGAATTAAACCATGCTTCACCACTGTGAAAATTTATTTCAACAGAAATGAGTTTCATTGAGAAAGCTGTGATTATGTGCTCATTTTTACAAGTACTCTATTTCCATTATAATAGGATAGTTTTATTCTTCATACAGATCTATGGATTTTAATAGCACTACCTCTAAAATAGATTAAAGTTCATAATTCATGTTGTGCAAAAAACTGTGAGATTATGTTCTGTATATTTTTGTGAGGTATTTAAGTGGCCTGATTTCCAATAGTAAAGGAAGTGCCCTAGTTCCCTTTAACACCATTGAAGCCGTTCATTAAGATGACTGAAGTTAGAGAGTTGTTAAATCTTGGCCCATGGTCTTTGAAGAAAACAGCCAAATCCAAGGAGATGTTCAGTGAAAGTCTAAAATCCACAGTGATGCCCTAATTCTCCACCACTGCGTGTCTCCCCTGGTCATGTACCACTGGGTACAGTTGTTGTAAAATATTACCAGGCAAGAACTTTGCGCATGTATAGAAAATCAAGACCTGGCTTTTGCAGAACATATATGCTGAGTATCAGATAAAATGCTGTCATTACCAAGATCCTTCACACAATGACTTTAAACTTCAGCAGGCAATTACTATTTCAGTTTTACTGATAGGAGCCTAAAATACAGGCACAAAGCAAACTAGCCTAGATGGAAATATCCAGGAAAATCAACAGAGTTAATATTTAGAGTGGATTAGTTAAACCACAAACATTTCTATGTAGACATCCATTCAAAATTAAAGCTGCTTTTATTCTATTCAATGTTATTTTATTCTGAAAGTGAATTAATTTAAATCAAATTGCAGCCAGTTGCGTTATGAATAAGAGCATGCAAATTGAGTTTCAATACAGTTCAGAGGCACTTTTAATTTACACCTTTTGTTAATTTAATTAATTGTCCTGAGTGCCTGAGTTCACATAGGAAGTGTGCCAAGGTGCAAAGAGTTAAGGATGAGGCGCTCAACTGCAGGGTTTGTCCTCTCCAGCTGCCCTTCCTTGAGGTGCTGTTCAATCACCCTCGTTATCACCAGACAGTGGGAGCCAGAGGAGGTGTTCCTGTCTTTCTGTGTCACCTACGATGTAGTGACAGCTCTCGGGGAGAGCATTTCATGCTTTGAATGGGAGGACTGGACAAACATGCAGCACCTATTGACTAGGGGCCAGGAGGAAGCACTCGACCCAGGCGGGTGCGTTTATTGACCCCTGTAGGCACCGAAAGCAGAGAAGTAGTGTGACACACTACAGGAGGTGCAGAGCTATGTTTTCTGTGGTCAGCCTAAAAATCCAATAGTCAACTTCACTACACGACCAAGATCAGATTTGTGGAGGTGTAGCTGAGGGATAAACATTAAAAGTTATTACTTAGAAAGTTCTATAAATACCCACTGCATCTTCCTTCCTACTTTTTTCCCCCATCATCTTCAGCTTGAAATTTAAGTTTGTTGTAGCAAGTCTTTTTGTACTTTTTATCCTTCCCAAAACCAAAGTGATCTACTGGAGTGATTGCATCCATTTCAGGGCATTGCAATTTTATCAGTGTTTGTGGGGTTATTGTACTACCACAGGAATCACCTGTGGATCAGGCCCTACAGGGATCCATTGGCAAAAATCCTACAACCCAGCTAACAGTCAAATACTTCTCCACAATACAAACTTGCATGGAATGTCATGCATCCCCGTCTACTCGTGTGTAGTCACTGTCTAGGCAAAGCCACACGTTTTAAAGTCTCTCAAATTTTATTTTTTTATCATTATTTCCTTCAGCTCAGTCACACATGGTTTCCTCAGTTCTCTGCTTTTTCTTCAGTCTGTCCGTCCCACCTTGGTATGAATGTGACCAGAAATAATTTTAACCATCTATTTACAATCACATCAGAGAAAAAAAAATAAAAAAAAAAAACAAGAAGGCTTTTTCTCTTGTTTTCCTGGCAGTTAGTGATGAGTCCATCAAAAAAAGAAGAAAAAAAAAATACAGCGTCATCGTCCATAGTCCATGAATGAGAATTGCATTTCTCTCCTGTTCTTAAGTTTCCTAATAGGAGAAAGTAACTTAAAAGTAGTAGAACAGTTATCCCTAAGAAGCTGCTTACTGAGTGAAGGAAATGGGATGCAAATGGTTTTTTAAGAAGGAGAGAGTAAAGTATTAAAAAAAAAAAAATGCTCTAAGAGTTTGAGTGCCTACCGTGTTCAGTAAAGAAACCCGGGACAATCTTGAGCCTCCTTGAAGAGAGCTGCTGAGCTAAACTTCAGCTTCTTCAGAAGGCCACGCACATTTTTAAAATAGTCTTTAAACTTCCTAACGATTTAATCCTAAACGGCTCACAGCGACGTGTAGAAGTGGCAATCCTGAAATCTCGGGGGATAGGAAATTTCATTTTCGGGGACGGAGCAGACGAGAGTCCCTTCTCTACGGGAGCCGGCTCTCTAGATGTAGCATGAAATGTACTGCTTTGCTTATTTGGCAAGCCGGTTCTGGAAGCGCCGCCACGGCTCAGCCACTGTCGGGGGGCAGGGGCGGCACCGCGCCCCAGAGCGCCGGGCTGGCCCCGTGTGACCCACCAGGCCCGGCAGCCACAGACAGCACCACGTTTGCCGAGAGTAAAAACCAACAAACAAAAAACCTCAAACAACAAACCCACAAGAAACCAGAAAGCAGGGAGGGAGAGGGAGCTGCCTGACCTCCCCCCGACGGCCCCCGGCCGGGACAGGAAGCCTGCGGGCCGGGGAGCCTCCGCGGAGCCGCCAGCAGCCCGCCGGACGGGGCTGCCTCTCCCGGGAAAAAGCTGCTCGCGGGACTGCGGGGAGCGAGGGTCGCCACGCAGCTCTCCCTGCCGGCGCTGGGTGAGGGCGGAGGCTGTCCTGGGGCCTCCAGACTGGCGGGAAGCGGCGAGTCCGCCCGGCTTTTTCCCTTTGCAGGGAAAAGCAACGGGGAACGGAGAAAGATGCATTTCTCTGGGCTTCGACTGACTGGCTGTCAGCGCTGCGTGCTGCCA
Organism: Callaeas wilsoni; assembly: GCA_013398955.1. Lineage (NCBI taxonomy): Eukaryota > Metazoa > Chordata > Aves > Passeriformes > Callaeidae > Callaeas > Callaeas wilsoni. The sequence goes on from VWPU01017891.1 coordinate 182,609, forward strand.
GCTGAGCGGGCAATCCCGCCGCAACAAGTGCTCCCGGGATCCAGGCTTTATGGGACCACTGGAAGAAGAGACGTGTGAGCCATACAGCCAGGACCAAAGCACAAACGAGAGGCTTGGCCCTTGGGTCGGGATGCTGGTGGTGCGCCACGGAGCCCCTGTCTGTCGCAGCGCACCTGTCGCAGGGGTGAGCCCGAGACCTGGCAAAGGTGCAAGGGCTTGCCTTCCTTGGTGCAACCCGGGAAAGCCCGGAATTTCTCACCCAAGGATCAGGTAGATCTCTCAAAAAATAATTAAAAACAACAAAAAACTTCCCCTAATCTGGGCAAAATGAAAACAGAAGTTTCCCGGAGGAGGGACTTTAGCGAGGCTGCCAGGAGCATTTAGCAGCCGGATCCACGACAAACGACGCTGACATAAGCTCTACACGGGGAGGTAACCATAAGATAGCTCAGGTTTCTGTAGGAAAACAGCATGCGGGACTCGTGCCTCAGGGGGAAAAAATACCATAAAGCAGCAGGAGCTATTTCCAGAGTGAGCAGAAATTACAAATCCAGCGGCACCGACGCGTGACATGAAAGATTTCTATGCAAAACCCCGAGACAGCTCGGAAACGCACCAACATCCCCGGGTGATTCGCGTGCTTTAGCGGGGATTCGGACACCCACGCTCGAGCCTGTCCCCCCCCGCCCCCCCCGTGTTTGCAGGCGTCTCTCGAGCAGCTGCGGCCCAGGCTGGGTAACACGGACTTTAACTCAGACCTACCAAACCTCGCCCCGCTCTGAAAGGCGATGTCTCAGGCAGGGCAGCGTTTCCCGGCCGCTCCCGGGGCGCCCAGCACCAGGGTCCCGGACGGGAGCAGGCCCGGCTGTCTCAGGTCTCCCCGTGTCGTTACAGCACAGACAACGAAAGAGAATTTGGGGTGAGGTTTTTCTTGTTTATTGAGGTTTTTAAAATATTCTAGAAACCCCCACGTCGAGCACTAAAACTGCTGAGTCTAACCCCAGATTTCTAAAGCGTTTGTGCTTCAAATTGCAGTCGGGCGCCACAGGCGGCTCCTGCTAGTCCACTTCTCCCGAGAGATCCCGATAGTTTTTTGGGTTGTTTGTTCGTGGGGATTTTTTCGTGGGTTTTTGGTTTGGTTTTTGTTTGGTTGAGGTTTTTTGTTGTTGGTTTGGGGGTTTTTTTTGTATTTTGGTTTGGTTTGGTTTTTTGTTTAGATCCCATCAAAGGGGCCATTGTGGGGAGTGCGTCCCAAGTTCCCTAGAGCTGTCTTCGCCATTCCCGCGGCCACTCGCTTCTGTTGTGTCTGAGCAGCCCCGGAGCTTTTAGTAACTCTGCAAACACGGGCATGAAAAGGATGCCCCGGTGGGGCAATGAGGCATGAAATCCCGCTGTTCCTTTACATAGTAGCAACATCCACATGAAAGGGCAAACACCCGACGTGCCACCAAATATAATTGCAGAGATGGAGGACGTCAGCGTAAAAAAGAGCTGGCGCCGGTTTCTCTTTCGCCACGGCCCTTTGCCGCACGCACACCCGCGAACGAACCAAACCACCTGTACCTTCCACGGGATTTAACCGAGTGGAAAACTGAGTCATTGGTACCGTCGGCTGCTAAATATAAAGCAGCCGGGGCAAACTCCGCCCGCAAGCAGAAGCGGCACCGGCGCTGCCGAGCGGGGCCACGCGGGGAAGGTGCTCGCTCCCTCCAGCCCGTCGAGCTCGCAGCCTGCCCCGAAAAGAAAGCCGGACTCACGGGCCCCTCCGGCCCTTCTTTCCTCCCACCCCGAGCCGCCGTGCCTCCCTCCCTTTGTCCGGAGCAGCATGGTGCTGTCGCCGCCTGGAAACCCGGAAAGGCGAGAGCAGGGCAGCCCCTGTGCCACGCTGAGGGTCGCGGGGCCACGCCGCGCTGAAGGGGACACTCGTCGCCGCTCTGTCGTTTCGCGCCGACGCCGGCAGCTGCTTCCCGCGTGTCTCTCCGGCAGGTGCTGCTCCCCGCAGCCCGGGTCGGGCAGCCGCAGCGCCGGGCGGCCAGGCGGGGCGGCGAGGGGGCTGCCCCTGTCCCGACAAGGCACCGAGATGTGGCAAGAGCAGCCCCCTCGCCGCTAGCCTGCAAGTCCTCCGGGCTACTGAGCGACCGCGGCTTCGTATGCCGCCGAGTACCAGGATACGGCGGCGGTGTCCAAGCTGGTGCCGAACCCTCCCCGCCCCGGCCCGTCTCGGCCAGTGTTCGGCAGCAGGGGTGGGAGAAAAATGTTCCTAGGAAGGTGGCAAAGGGGATGGAGAGGGGAACAGGCAGACAAGGACAATCACCAAAGTTGAAAGATTAAATTTCTGCGGAGAACATACAACTCCGTAAGTATTTTGCCAGGAATCCGGAATCTGAAAACACAAACAAACGGGGTGGGGAAATCCCAAACAAAAGCAAAATAAAACCCGCCTGCTACAGATCCTCCGGTAAGCGAGACGCTAAAGTTCCTCCCAAGTCGTTCCCAGCAGGGATTATCGCCATGCTTGGCTCCCGGCCCTGCAAGAGCCCGCTAGCCCTCGGCGCGCCCGTGGAGCCCAGCGGGATGGGGTGGCCGGGGACGCGCGCCCGGCCGGGAGGGATTTATACATTTCCCGGGATTTACATAACTCTCCGACGCGCTCTCGTGTGCCCGATAACACAACTCGCGGCCCCGCAAGAGAGGAGACAGGGACTGCTGCCACCGCCCGGGGCTCTGGAGCACTGGGCAGGGGGCTGATCCGGCTCGTGTGTTACAGGCGGAGGGGGAGCAAGATCTTCCCAAATGCCCGGTGAGACATGGACAGCGGGGCCACCCCAGCCACCCCTCTTCGTCCGGCAGCATCGGAGGGCTGGGAGCCCAGTGCCGCTTCTTGTCCCCGGAGGGCGAGCTCTGAGGATGCTCGGAACCCCGCGCCCCTCCCTCCCTCCCCGCGCCCGTGCCGGCTCCTCTCCCCGCCTGCCGTGAGCCGAGGGCGGCTGGGCCCCCGCCGGGCGGCCGCCCGCTCCTCCGCACGGCTCCGCGCCCCGGCGGTGGGCGGCCCCCGCCCGTCACCCTCGGCAGGGCGGGCCTTGCCGGGGGCGGGCCGTCGGGCTTGAGGCTGTGCCGCGGCGTGGGAAAGCGCCTCACAGAGGGTTTGCTGTGCTGGCTGCGCGGAGCCGTGCTGCGAGCCCCCCCCGGATTTATTTATCTCTGCCCCCGCGCCGTGCACACGATGAAGCGACCTTGCGAGGAAACTACCTCAGACAGCGATATGGACGAGACTATAGACGTGGGGAGCGAGAACAACTACTCGGGGTAAGTGGGGCACCCCCGGGGCCGCCGTCTCCGTCGGTGGCGCGGGCTGGGGTGCGCCCCGAGCTGGGGCAGGGCGAGGGGGAGAACCGGACACCCCTCGGGATGGTGGCGGGGGGAGTGGCGGCGGCCCCCCGAGCACAGAGGTGTTATGTCCCCCTCCAGGTCAGCTGGCAGCTCGCTCATAGCCCTCCAAAAATTAGCCCCGCGCTTGGACTGTCTGAACCTCGAAATTACGCGGAGCACTCCAGTAGCTTTGTGAGCCACCGGGCTGCGGTTCATTAGCTCAGCTTAATTTGCCATTTGCAATCAGACCTTTTCCAAAATCTCTCCTGATCAGGCCGAACAACCTAAGGGAATCGGCGCCAGTGGGAAATGAGCCGTGGAAAGTAAGCAGGGATCCTCAGCAGCTGAACCTCAGCAAACCCGCCGTGCGAGCGGAGGGCGAGCAGTGGTGTTTGCCCAGGGAGGGTCAGGCTGGGTGCGCTGCGGGGACACCGAGGGGCTTCAGGGCTGCTCCTGCCAATTTAGAGGCTCATGCACCAGAGCCCCATCTCGTCCTCATCAGCGGCTAAATGAGTATTAAAAGATATTGGATTTTTTTCTCTCACTCATGATGAAATAAAAGCCACTTCGTACTCGTGGGTAGTATAGTTTTAAAAGCAGATTTTGAATTCTGCTCCTGCTACTGGATAATGCAACAGAGTGAGGCTGGGCACCTGGCATCGTACTAGAGCATCTACTGACTGTGTAGCAATGGGCAGCGACGTCAAAACCCAGCAGGCCTGGCAGAGGTTGTGTTATTGGGTATGTGCATTTACTGCTGCTGTCACTGTATAGAGATGATTCATGTGGATTTGGGCCTGGTTCTTCAGCCTGTACTTGGTAGGCAGGGCTTTATATGCAAAGAAAATGAAGTCTATGCTGGACAGTCTCCAGAAAAGGACTTTATTTCCAACAGAGTGTTCTGTCAATTCAAAATGTGTGCTGGGATAGTCAAAACTGAAATGTATCTCTGTCTTCAAAAACACTGTGCAATGTAAAGCACATCTCAAAAGCATTGAAAATGGCATCAGAGGGACTATGCATTCATAATATGGTGACCTAAGGTATCTTCAAACAGCAGTGTCAAGTTGTGCAACACCTGACGTACTTTTATTGTTTCACAGGCAAAGTAATAGTTCTGTCATTCGATCAAATTCTCCAACAACAACATCTCAGATCATGGCCAGAAAGAAAAGAAGAGGGGTATGTTTCATTTAATTATTTTTGCATCTAACAGTTTGCATGTGTGCTGTGATTTTGCTCTTAATTTTCTATAAACTTAACGTGTTTTGTTTTTTTGGGAATAGATTATAGAGAAAAGGCGCCGTGATCGTATAAATAACAGTTTATCAGAGCTGAGGCGGCTTGTGCCAACTGCTTTTGAAAAACAAGTAAGCTTTTTTTTTCTTCATAAATACTGTATCTCATCTGGCAATGTTAGTTCTCTTGTAAATCTCATTAAAATAATACTGTATGTGTCCTGATCTGGCACAAAGCAGGCATTTCAATAAAATGCTTTGTTGTGGCAAAACTATTAGAAACATAATTCATTATAAGGCTGAAAAACATTTCCATTCTTTGGCTTGTTTTTCCCTTAAGGGTAACTGTGTTCATGTTGCCTCTGTTCTTTCGATGAATTCCAGTAGTGGTTTTGTTAAAAATGTGCTTTACTCCATGTTAAATACAAAAAAAATACCCAAATCCAACACAACTCCCTCAAACCTGTATGTAAATTAGCCTTCTATCTAAATCTTTAAATATAATCTACTTTGCTGCTACTTTAAGAGACCTTTTTTCTCAAATCTATACTTTCCATTGCAAACTAATCCGTCCAGTTTCCTGAAAAGGGAGCACACGGTCTGGATTATTCATGTTTTAAGATGACTCTTTAGAACCAGTGTATTAGGAGGTGGAGGCCCATGTTGTGTGAGCTAGTGAAGTCAGTGATATATTCAGACTTTCAGTGAGAAAGTATTTAGTAGGAAGTCTGGAAGCATCCAGTTAACTTTGGCTCCTTGGTCATGAAATTACAGACCAAAAGCTTAGAATACAATGTTTTGTTTAAAAAAAAAAAAGGCATTTTGGTTTTTTCATTCAATTTTTTTTTCCGTATTTTGAATTGTATTTTTTGGGTTTTGATTCAATATTTAATCTTGTTCTTGTTTTGCTGGAAGTGTCTGAAGATCTGTGGATTTGTGCAACTGACACTATGTTTCAATAAAAATGAAACATCTGAAAATAAATAATCTTACTTCCTTGTAATAGTAAAATAAAAAACCCCAGAAAGTAAAATCTGAGAGCAGGATTGAGAGGTGCTGAATGTAAGTGGTAGCTACGTGGCAAACACGGCACCATATTAGGCCTGTTTCATCCCTGGCCGGAGCAAAAACTGGCTAAAAAAAAAATTTAAGTATTGGTTGAGAGCATCACTTGTGTCACCTGCAATATGATTTTAGTAACTGGTAGTTGTCACTGTGCCCTTGCGTTGGTTCTGGCAAAACAGTGACAGGGATATTTTCAGCTAGATAAACAGGGGCAAGAGACAACAGTTGTTTGTCCCATTTTATTGTTTATTTCTTGAAAACCACAAACATTATAAAACAAGTCCTACAGAGTCTTTGGAAATTACCCAGCACCATGCAGTTTTTAGCTATTAGTCACTCTCACTGAGACGGCTTGTACTGTGTCTATGGAAAAGATGAAGTCTGAGAAAACTACAGGATGTAGTTGCATGTAAAATGGGGAATTCTGACCAAAAATTGACATGCGCACCAACCTTGGTACGAGGAAAGCGTTGAAAGCAATAAGCACATTGAAAAAAATGCACTGCTGTAAAAATGAGGATGTGCTGTATTCGAATCAGAAAGTCCCACCATTTTCCTGCAATTCGCCAAGGACAAAGTCATCAGTCCTTTCCCAGCTCCTTGACATTCAGCTCACTGGAGTTTCCAAGTTGGAGGTTTAGTTTCGCTTCCGCCCTCTTCCCTCCCTCCCCAAGCCACAGTGCTGCTCCCGAGTGTGGCGGAGATGAGCGTTCTGAAGCAGGGCTGCACTGCACAGTGTTAGCTTTGCCCAACTCACACGTGTGCAACCTGGGTGAAGCCGGCCGAGACAGTGAGGTGGCCCAGATGATAACTAGGAGAAAAAAATTGGCTTGCAGGATGCGATCCACTGATGGCTACAGCTTGCACAGCCCTGATTTTAACTGATGCCAAGGGCTGATCTCTTGCACTGGAATAACATTTGTGTTGTCTGGGTGTGCTCCAGATATCGAAGGGAATGCTACCAAGCAAAACAGTTTTATTTATACATTGATATACTAATACTGTCTTTTGAGTTGTGTTTTGTACTTTTCCAGTATCTATTGTAGCTCTGTGAGCCACTCTCAGTGTCAGAAAAGATTTTTACTGACAGAGGAGCTACGCTCTTTCGCAGTATTTAGTCCCTGCAAAGTAGGCCTCTCGCTAACTTAGTATACTGTGGACTGTGTGGCAGTTTTTTCAGTCAAAAAATGAGAATGGAATATTCAACAGCCAAATGACACGTTGAAAATTTGCAGGCCATGAAGACAGGGCCAGTGCTGGGTGTGTGTCCGCAGGGACACCTACCGGTAATAGCACAAAAAAATAACGTTGCAGCAGGGTCTTAGTCTTTGGCCGCACAGATCCCTCCTGCCAGCTCTCCGCTTGTGTTTGTTGTTAAAAAGGAAGTCCAGAAAGTTACATATTTCTCTCATTTCATGAAGATGTCATCTCTACGCTACCTTCAAGGCCAGAGCTGTGCTGAGCTGTAGCTCTAATAAAGGGAAATTGTGCTGCTGCTTCTTGTGTCAGTAGATAGGAGATGGTATTAGTCCTTAGACAAAGTCTGGGAAGCAGATGCTCACGAAAGAATTAAGCTGAGAATGTCCTAATGATAAGGGAAATTGAAACCATAAGGCTGAGCTCAGTGGAAAGTATATCAAATTAAAGTTTCTAGTACTCGTAAGCCTTTATTTATATGTGTCTCTTATCTCAAAGGGATCTGCCAAATTAGAAAAAGCGGAAATACTGCAAATGACAGTGGATCATCTGAAGATGCTGCAGGCAACAGGAGGTAAAGGTAAGGAGCCAACGATTTTTTTTTTCTAATATTTAGGGAAATCTCGGCAAAAAAAAGTGCTTTGAGGAGCTGTGATAGGCGTTTCCAGATTAAAGGAGTGGAAATCAATGCTAATGGCAGGATTGAACTCGTGGGAAAGAACTACTGGGACAAAAGAAGCACTTGACCCTGGGCTTGTGTTTGCTTTCATAACACTGTGGGAGTAAAGGCTTCATTCACAGGCAGCCCAGTCAGAGATTTGTTTGGGGTTTCCAAAGAGCACTGAAATCTGCACAGGGAGACAAAACAAATACACAAACACCAAACATAAACAGGAGGTTTGTGGCAACAATTGTGTAGCAAAAAACCTGATGCTAAACCTCATTATTGAGCAGCTATACCGAAGGAAGTGAACGGAGAAGAACTTTAATTGATGTTTAAATATTTTCTTTGTTCTGGAAAGGCTTTTCAGTTCCAGGTTAGACCATCTCATTCACCAGAACAAAACCCAGTCTTGCTCTATGCAGCTCCAGGTATCTGATAAAGCAGACGGGCAGGCAGTGCTCTCTGCACTCACATTTCTATGCTATATTTGTGTGTCAGAGGCCGGCATAGCTCCCTGTTAATGGGTGCTGGCATGACGCAGTGGCTGTACTGGCTGACCCACTAGATCAGCTGAGCGCCGGGAGTTGAGTGTACCTCGCTTGTGCAAGCTGACAGTCCCAAGGCTGGAGGCCAAATGGTTTCAGCCACCCACGAGGTGTTCTGTGTAGTCATGATTTTGGAACTTATTTGGAGCAAAAAACTTGCTGGCATTCCGTAAGCATGGTCCCACGTCCCGTGCCATCAACCGTGATCATGCTTCAAATTGTTGTAATGGAAACCAGCTGATTCTTCACTCACCCACTATGCCATATAGGTAAAGGCTAGAAAATAAACTGCTGCTTTCTCTCTCCTACTTTTTTTTTTAATCAAAGTTTTTAGCTCATGACTGAATTATGTTCCTCTCCGTGCCTTGCAGCAATTAAAAAACTCAGCTTAGAATCAATGCATGCCGAACAGCAGATGTTAAAGGCTGGTGTTCTGTTATTCATGAAAATTAACACCAAGCTGGACATACCTTTTTTTTCTAGATGTTAAGGAGTTTTTCTAGGAGTCCATTTAAGCTTAAAATGTATGGGTAATTTGTTTGATAAAGAGATGAGAGGAATTTTATTGCACATCAAGTAACAGACATGCCTCCTGATTCCTCGGAAAATGTGCAAAATTTAAAAAGAAAGTTAATGTATATATGTAGAAAGTCCCTGAGAAAGCACTATAGTTGCTAAAGCGATGCTCTTGAAAGTTATGAAACGCCGTAATTGGTCATGGTTGTGCAGTCTGGATTTGGGTGATTCGGATCCTCTGTGTGTCCGAGTGATGGTGCCTTCTTCAACTGTGTGGTTGCGTGCTGGTGTTCCACAAGCTCTGTCTCCCTCGGTGCATGGAGACCTAATTTATCAGGAAGCTTCCTTCCCCTGCTTCCCCGCCCAAAAAAAGTATGACGGGGATTTTTTTGTAAATGGGTCAGGTCAGGTGGCTGAGTGGGGCAGGGGATGAAGTGCCTGGGATGGGAGCTGCAGGACAGAAAGGTAGTGGTGGAGCCCAGCCTCTGGCTGCAGTTGGACAGCTGGATGTTGGTAGCAGTCCCAGGTGTTGCAGTCTGCTCTCTTCCTTGGTTGGTCTCTGCTGCTGTGTCTCTCCTGCCCCAGCTGACACTGGCATAGCTGTGGCAGTGTGGGGAAGGATGAAGCGCGGTGGTGCGGGGAGAGGCAATGCAGGCTTATTTCTGCAACTGCTTTTCACACCGTGATCCACAGTGGGTGGCCCATCAAAATAATACCCGATCGCTTCACAAATATTACAACTTTATCCTAGAGATAAGAGTAATCTCACTGCACAGATTAAGAAACTGTAAGAAAAAGAGGCTTGAGAATTAGTACCGGGCAAAGTTTAAGCCTGCATTTCCTGCTCGCTTAATGTTTTACTTTGCAATCTAATTAACAGTTTTAAAAATAATTTCTTAGATTATTTTAAAGTAGATTTTTGTTTTATTTGCAAGTGTAGTTATTCCTACTTTGTAATTTATCTTGTGAGCCAGAGGGGTTTTTTTAATCAGCAAAAAAATGAGTTTCATCATTTTTCCCAGAGCAAAAACTTATTATTGCAGAAAGGAAAAACGGGTCCTGATACCCATATGCTCCCCTGTATTCAGGACTGTCGTCTTCCTCACACAGAAAGGAGGACATCCATGATGGGGAATGGATGGGACTTGGCAAGTTGGGATGGGGTTGGCCCCAGCTCAGCACACTGATCCCAAGGTGGGCACAGTGGAAGAAAACCCAACATGGCTTCTGCCCCTTCTCTGCTTTTCAGAGCTGCCCGGACAGGCAGGCAGATGCCTCTGAGGTCCTGTTCAGACTCTGCGTTTCCACCGCCCTGACACAGGTGTGGACAGTGGTCTCCTGTTCACATTGAGTTATTATTTTGGCCTAAGGCCAGGCCTTGTTGCTGATGGTGCAAGCAAGCACAGGGGAGGAGTGATTTGTCAACAGTGAGTTGCTTGCAGAGAACTCCGTGGTTTTATTGCAGCTTCACTACAAATTTATCTTGAGTGAGTGACACCTGGGTCAGTGCGTGGGTTCATGTAGCTCAACTGACCTGTGGCGTGTGTGCAGCTCAGGTGGGTTACCAGGACAGATGAACCAAGAGTTCCTGTTCACTACAAAACACTGGCGTGTGCACGTGGTGGAGGATGGGTTGGGAAGGAAATGAGAAACAACATTTTAAAGTCTCTCTCAGAAGGGGGAAGCCAGTGAAGGGGAAACTGGGAAAAGATAACCATCAAAATATAATGGAGCCTGGGAGTCCCACTTCTCATCTACCCTCTGTTTTCATGTCTCGGCCACCATAGGAGACTGAAAGGGAGCCAAGATCACCAGGGCTTTGTGATGGCTTGTCACAGAGCCAACAGCTCAGACTCAGGGGAAGCTGGTGACAACCACATCCCCCACATCTCCTCCAGTCCAGAGGAAGGGAAGCCAGGAAGCCCTGGCTTGAGCCGAGTGCTCTCAGGACTCCCAGGCTGGCTAACTCGTGGCCAGAGCTGGGAAGTGGTTTTGGCTGTGCGTCAGCCTTTCTGAAGCTGCTGGAGGTCCTGGAGCCTCTGGTGCAGAAGCAGTCCCCACACCAGGCTGGCTGGCACCTGAAAAGGTACCCTGCTGTCTCACCACTTTTGGCACACCTGGCCTTTGTTTCTCAGTTCAGTCAAACCTTTGGTCGCAGTGGACCTGGCAGGACGAAAGCTGTGAGGAGTCAGCGCTTGCTGACAGGAGTCCTCAGCCCCTCGTGCTCGTTGATCTGCTGGCCGAGCCAGAGCTTCTCTCAGGTTCAGATGAGCAAGTAGGCCTGCATCAAAAGCACCATCATGATCTGGCAAGATGGAGTGTATGGTGGGCAGGGGATTTGGAGCAACATGGATAAATGTGCCGGGGTTAATTCTATAATGTGGGCATGCAGCACCAGAAACACTTCTTTCTAGCTTGAGAATTGATTCAAGTGAAAAAAGCCATCTAAAGTGCTAGCATTTTTCAGAAAGGCAGAGATTATTTCATGACAGAGTACAAGGCATTGCTGCCACATTCCGCCATAAAGAGGGGCACTTGATCTTTATATACTGGCACACATCACAGTCATGCATACCTAAAAATTTTCATTGAAAGTGAGAGGAAAAACACCATGCCAACTTGGGAGTGGATAGGATATTATTCTCCCAAGGAGACAACATTTAAACTAAAATAGGAAAATTCCAAAAACTGGAATAGGTTTTTGTGGTTGAAGAGCTGCAACTTAAACACAAGATTTTATGCTCGACCCTTTTAGAAAGGGAATATCTTTTCATGTGCATTTAATAAGACTTTTTTTCAAATGCTTTTTTGTCCCAAGCCTGTGGAGCTCCAGTTGCTGTTTGTTGAAATACCTCATGGGCCATATGACTGTCAGTCTTCCATCTCCAAATTAGCAATGGCATTACATAAAACGTTTTCTCAGTAAAGCTTTTTATTGTGTGTGTGCAGAGTCATCACAAGATGTTTTTTGTTTGTAGTTAAGCAACACCGTATGTCATATTGTCTTAATGACTCTGTGAAGTAGATGGGACCCCGGCAGCAGCTACAACAACTATCTCACAATGTCAAGAAATAGTCTGAAAGCATTAGGATGAATGCCAGTGTAGGGAAGAAAAGGCAGGGTAGTACATGCAAGCTCTCTGATCTCCAGCCTGTTTCTTTGTATGGATAAGCATCTCATTCACACATACAGGATCAACACTGCACTGCAGCAGCTTGCTGAGGAATTTCAGGAGAGGCATCATGTATCTTTTTAAGTGTCTTATGGACTTAATTCTTTTCATTTGTATATTGTCTGCATAAATAACTGCAGCCTGTTACATTACAGGGATGGTCACAGAGATCATTTACAGATCAGAGAACAAACTTCTCCTGTTGCACATCTTAACCCATAAATGGCAAACGGCAGATGCGGTGGCTGAGCCAGGACTGGGTTGGCCAGCTCCACACTCAACACGTATTTTGCCCTCCCCTTGCAGGTTATTTTGACGCTCATTCGCTGGCCATGGATTTCATGAGCATCGGCTTTCGGGAGTGCTTGACAGAAGTCGCGAGGTACCTGACTTCAGTGGAAGGTCTCGACACGTCGGACCCCCTGCGCGTTAGACTCGTGTCTCACCTGAGCACCTGTGCCTCTCAGAGGGAAGCTGCTGCCATGACCTCCTCCATGGCCCACCACCACCACCCCTTGCACCCTCACCACTGGGCAGCCGCCTTCCACCACCTCCCGGCCGCTCTGCTGCAGCCGAATGGACTCCACGCCTCCGATGCCGCCCCGTGCAGACTCTCCTCGGACGTGCCCCCGCACGGCTCCGCCCTGCTCACCGCCACCTTCGCCCACGCCGATGCCGCCCTCAGAGTTCCCTCCGCCGGCAGCATCGCTCCCTGTGTCCCTCCTCTCTCTACCTCCCTCTTGTCCCTGTCGGCCACTGTTCACGCCGCGGCAGCAGCAGCCACAGCTGCTGCCCAGAGCTTCCCCCTTTCCTTCACCGGCACCTTCCCCATGCTTCCCCCCAGCGCGGCCGCCGCCGTCGCTGCGGCGACCGCCATCACCCCTCCGCTGGCTGTGTCAGCCACTGCCAGCCCTCAGCAGGCTGGCACCGGGGGCGGCACGAAACCCTACCGGCCCTGGGGGACTGAAGTTGGAGCCTTTTAAGTCTCCCCCCTCACACACGTCTTCCCACTCCAGCTCCCTCCTCTCTCTCTCAGCACACGTGCATGTGCTCACACCCACGAGCCCACACATCCCCACAGCCACACGCAGCCTCCGGGACTCGGTGCGTCCTCCCTGCTCAGCCTTCTCCCAAAGGGCCTGAGAGATGCCGGCGAGCCCACCGAGGAATGGCACGGTTATCCTCACTGCAGGTGTCGCAGAGGACATGGGGAGACACCTTCTTCTTCTCTGTTTGTCTTGCTGGAGGCACCTTGAGGGAGCAGCAATGGCTTTCATAACAGTGTGACCATATCGGCATGTATATGTTTCCTGCAAAATACGTAGAAATACGTAGACATTAGAACTAATAGTTCTCCAGCTATGCATCCTTGTTTGGCAGAGAGGTGAGCGATTGCATCTACCAGGTCTCCCCGGGCTAGAAAAGGAGTTCCAGTTTCATAAGTGCCTGACATTGAAAAAATAATAAATAAATAAATATATATGTACATATATATATATATATATATGTGTGTGTGTGTTCTGCTAAAACAAATAACATTGCACAGGTATGGAAATTGTATGGGAGACGAAATTCTGCATTCAACTTCAGAACTAGGATACTTTTCCAGGACAGAGCATGCTCTTGAAAGGGGAGAGGTTTTTATAGCCAAAAGATTACCGAGGAAGAATGTTTAGTTTGACAGGCCTAGCTCTCGCTTCCTTAGTTCACTTTCTTTGTACAGACTTGCCAAATTGTGACGTCTAGCATAGCATTGGCAAAAGCAATTATCTTATCAGTGCTGGGATTAATGAACGTTTCAGCACTGCCTGTGAGCCCTGAGGCACCCATTTTTATGGCTTAAACATGGTGCTAGCTCGTATCTGCACAAATAGTGAATTTGTCATGCACCCAGAAGTAACCACCTATTTAAAGTGTGCACACTTAGATACAGTTGATCCATGCCAATACAAGAGACTCGGTGTTGTAAGAGTTCAACTTAACTTATTTGGCTGTATTTGGACATTTACTTTTAGCCAATTTAGTGCAAGATCTCTCTTCACTATCAGCTTCTGGGAGAATGATCACTCTGGGTATGAATGAAGTTATGGTAGGGACAATTTTTAAATTGGCTATTAACATGCCAACATTGTAATGTGGGTTTGATTCCAAACCAAAATGAATGTATTAATGGGATGTGAGTAAATTATTTTGTCAATACCCAGATAACTAGTGCTGCATAAAATGGTTTGCTTTCATTTTTTATTACAGTGACTTAAAATAACCTAAGTATTTTAATACAACCAGTCAAGAACTAGAGATTTTATGTAAAAAAAAAATAAAAATAAAACACAGCATGTATTATTATGCACTTGATTTCTCTGCTGTGTGGAGAAAGCAATAAGCATTGAGAATGTTAAACATTATGCAAAATATACTTTAAAATATTTGTTTTAAAAATACTGTACCTAGTCGGTCTTTTATGCATTACTTTGTTAACCTTTTTTCTATGCAAAAGTCTTTACATATCACTAATTAAATGAAGTCCTTTTTGACTGCGTTTTATGCATGATTTGTTGCAGTTTTTGTTTGCTTTTAGGAATACTTGTGGACTCACAGTTGCTCTCTGCCCTTGGTAACAAGCCTGTTGGCTGCTCTGTGCTCCTCTGCTCCCCTCGGTCAGCCAGGAAGCCCATCTTGTCCAGTGTGCTCTGGAATAGGCAGGGAAAAACAGCAAAGCAGCATTGGTTTTCAGGCTGCTAAACTGGCCCTGCATTGATGGTATGCTTAATGATACAAACATATCTGTTCATGCTGGAGAGCCCCAAAAAGCACTGGGGTTTCTAGGTTCAGCTTTCCAAAAGGTTTAGAAGGTGAAAATGTTAACTCAATGATACCATTAATCTATAAATATGTGGAATGACAGGAGGTAGTTTTTACCTCATTTTCTGGTCTTTCTTCTAATTTGGTAATTCTCACTGAGGCAAGGGTTTGTTATTGTTTAATCTGAGACCTGCAATCTCCTCTGTGGAAAGTGTGGAAAGCTCTGTTTAGAAGGAGGAGGACTAAGTCTTACATGTTTGAATGCTGAAGTAACAGCTGGCAGGACTGAGGCACAGAGAAAGGTGGATCACACTACAGCCAGCCAGACACTTCACCTGCCATTAAAAGTCTCAGCAGCCTCAGCTCGGTGGCTCCCTCCCTCTCATCCCAAATATTAAACCTGGAACCCATTCCTGCCTCCATCAGCTGGTCTCCGGCACTTAAGTGAGGAGGGGTTGTCATTCAGCTGAAAAAAATGGACAAACGAGGTGGAAGAAGTCTTGCAACTCCTACACTGTTAATCAACCTTGATATTCTTTGAAGTAGTGTTGTTTGGGGGGAATATGACCTTTTTTTTTTTTTTTGTTAAGGGCAGAAATGCTGTACGACTGTGCTGGCATATTTAGCAGCATACAGATAAGGTATCATTCACTTTCTAAACGTGTATTTTCAAGAAAAAAGAGGACGTTAATGGCCGGTAGATAAAAAGTGGGGTTTATTTGCATGAAAAAGCAGGTTGCAGCCCTGCAGCCCTACTTCACTTTCAGCTGTTAACTATTAACCTCCCCTCTAAGAGCCTGGTTGGAGGTCTCCCAGGAATGTATCACCTTAAAAATAGGCACCCACCGACTGGGTTCCGCCTAAGATCTTCAATCTAATTGATGTGCCCCAAAATATCATTTGTTTCCCCAATGGCAATTTTCTGCCTCCTTCTAAAAAGAAGAGTTTGAAAAGACACTGATTAGATACACACCACGGATAGATTTGTGCAGCCTGTTTGTGCTTATGCCATTTTCACTTTCAAAAAACAGGCCAGATCCATGAGCTGCTGATGTGTCCTCTATTCCTTGTTGTGTTGCCTTTTGGTTCGGTTTGGTTTGAATCAAACCACCTAGAGGACATGAGGAGCTCATCCTTCGTGCCTGCTTATTCCTAGGCTGTTGGGAATGTTACCTCTCTGAGAGCAGATGAAGATTTTCCAAGTGAGAAATTAATGAAGAATACACATATTTCACATGTGCTGTTGGAAAGACATCAGAAGGTAATAGCTTCTGGTGGCTTTGGTTGTAGCTGTGCTAACAGGTCAGAGGCGTCTATGCAGTTTTTAAAACAGAGCAAAGGAAAGCTGTTTCCTTGGCATAACCAAGATGCAAATGTTAGGAGTCGTGGCTGTGCACATGTAATCTTACTTCAGCCCTTTTCTATCTTTATTGTGCATTCAATGATGAATGGACCTGGATGAAGAATAAAGTTAGTAATTTATATAATTTAGGAGTAGATCATGGCACATACCGCAAGAACACAAGTCAGGCTGCTTGTTCAACAGTAAGCAGTTGCCTTTGACTAACTTTTTGGTGGGTGGGTTTGCAACTTTAAATTCCAATTATCGAGAGGATCAAAGCAGGTTATGCAATTTCCTAGAATGTTTTTCTTAAAAGGAAAAAACTAAAAACCAATTCTGTCACTCAGCATTAGCAGGCTAGAAACCTTAGCCTTCAGCAATGCAAATAAAAAGCACTTACTCTGCTAAGAGAAGATTATTACCCTAGAGAAGAGACAGGCAATTGAGAGGCGGTGCTGCCTGTCCTCCCTTTGCTGTGATTGCAAGTGGAGGAAATCCGGCATTAGGTATTGCCCAGAAGAAAAACCGGCTACTGTGGCCGAGGGCTGAATGCATATATTCAAAGTAGAATAATTGTCTCCTGGCTGTGACTACCTCTGCCTGAACAACTGCCAGGAGGTGCCGGCTCATGCTGCTGCCTCCTTAGTGTGAACCTTCAAAATGTTTGCAGCTATTTTGAAAGATGATACTTCAGTCAGGATGTCATGAGATAAGCCTGGGACATGGATTTTTGCAAATTCTTAGGGCTATTGTAAACCAGGAATTTCTTCTTTACAACAGGAAAAGGTCACAAGCATCTTTTAGTCAAAGATACAATATCAGAAAATACTGACATGTGAAGTGGACTTTTACCAGCTGTAGTCACCAGCCTCATTAGTCATCTGCTTCTATAGGCACGGATAGCCTGAGATCACATAACTGAGGACCTGAGTGAAATGGCAGTTTTGTTCAACTTGGAGAAAAGATGAAGGAATTGGTATGGCTTTGTTTGCAAGCTTCGTGTATCCAAGCTTCATTTGTGAGGCCACTGCATGAACCTGAGTTAATTTTACTCAACACTGAACTTTTTACTTGTGCTCTGTTTCTCTGTTTCAACATTTTACACAGCAAATATTTGGACATTAATTGTGTAAAAGTCTCAAAGGAATGAGTGCAGCAACACATCTGATCATAACCAGAAATGATAAGCAGAGGAGCACCAGGCAGCTGCTAGAAATGCTGAGATCTCCACTCGAGGGTAAACCGAAACTTTCCTGATTTATAAATGAAATAACATTTTGACAGATAATTGACAGATAATTTCCATAAAATACACGGGATTTTCTTTTTGGGAGAAGGTATGGGAGTGTGGTTGGTTTTGTTTTTGGTTTTTTATCCTGGTAATTGCTACTACTGGAAGTTAGAAAGTGCTATGAATGTGCAAACACAATCACTTAGTCATCATTCAGTTGTCTAAATATTTGCCATGTCCTAAGTTGGGCTCCAACTATCACGTCGGAGGGGGTAGGTCTCCCTTATGTCCTCTGTCACCTCTGCCAGTCCTATGCAGATGCCTGGGAAATCCAAGTTGCTTAAGAGGCACAAAAGATGTATGACCAGGCAACTGAATTTCTCCCTATCTTGCATCATCTTTGGACATATAGGATTGGAAGCTTAATAATATTTTCACATGTGATCTAATTTTTTCAAAGAATCAGACTCCTCACCAAAAGAAACAATAGAACAGTATCAAAATCATTTGGTGATAATGTGTTATCATCTATCACTCCCATAAAGCTAAGACCAGCCAACACCTCAATCAACACTAATAAGTTCTCTTAATGCTCTGACTTCAGCAGTGGTGGTGATTATAAGATGATGTCAATATAATTTGTTTTTAAAGGGATATTTTTCTGCATTCATGGTGGCAATGTAAAGCTAGGACACATGAATTAGTATTGTACCCTAGATACTCAAATACCAGAAGCAAAAGGAAGTGATTATGGGAAATAAAATGAAATATATCTGTTTGAATTACTTTCAAGGTCTGAAGAGGCAGACTCCTTTTTTACAGATATACAACTGCCAATATTGAATTCAAGCGCAGCTAAATGTCGTTTATCTGAACAGTGCTATTACTTATTCTACAGGAAAGTCCTTCTGAGTTAGTGACTAAATTTTGCGTTCCACTCAGTTCATTTTCAGGATTTTTCTCTTCTGCAAAAGAAAGTCTTCAGGATGAAAAAATACCTTGATGCAACACTGAAACTTTGGTTACTAGGAAGTTTTGAACGCTGCCTACGTGAACTGCAAGACCTCTGCACCCACTCTAGGAAACAGTGTCTCAATGAAAGATGTAAAGAAAAATCTCTTACCGGTAAAGAATATCCATAGATATTACTGCGTGGTAAGTGAAAACCTAACAAATGACTACAAGGCAATACATAAACCTAAGGAGATAAAATTATAGTTATGTAAAGGCCTACACTTTTTTCCCCTTACTTTTGATTTAACTCAGAATGCTGTATTTTTTTCATATCTCAGAGAGAAAAGTAACTTGAATTTTCTTCAGAAAAAGGACTCTCCCTCGAGGAGTTTAAAAGGAAAGTTAAACATTTAAGGTACACTTTCACAACTTGATTAACAGGACGAGGTCTGTTGTGTGTGGATTGTTCACATAGCTCTTAATGTCACTTGCCAGCACAACCCTTGGCTTTAATATACAAGCCCTAAAATAAAGTAACATTGTTTTTCTCCCCACCCCCTCTCCCGCTGTTGCTTTCTAAATGTATTTTGGTGGAGGAGAAGGAAGTTTATTTTTCTTGGCTTTTCTGGGGTTTGTTTTTCTGAAGAGGCACCAGGGTGGGAGGGGGAGTGATGGTGGGGACGCTGGCTCCTTGGGCACCAAGAGCATCTCCTTCCCTCTGGGCAGGCAAAGCTGCTTTCTCTCCTTTTCTGTCCCCTGCCCTCCTTTTGGGCAGCTGTCCCACTGATTTTCCCCCTCCCTCCTTTCCCAACAGAGAGGGGATGCAACCTCAGCGAAAGGTCCTCGCCAGGCAGCCACCCCAGCAGGGGCTGGGGGCGAGGACCAGCCGCCAGCCTGCGGTTTCATGAGGCTGTTTCAGTCCCTCTTGCCACACTTACTCATTTTGTCGTTCATAAAAGCCAAAGGGAATGTTTTCTGATAATTATCTCAGACCTTCAGCCGCAATCTGCTGTAACCAATGTCTGTTTCCTTCCCTCCTCGTGTTATCAAGAATCCGATACCTGCCCAGCTACAATGACTTTGACCCTTCAATTTATTATTGCAGTTAGTGAATAAAAATGCTCCAAACAGGAATCTCAAAACAAAACAAATAAAACCACTTCTTGATACTGCTGAAAACTGACCTTCATGTGCCACCCTGTCCTCCTTCAAGGCCTGCTAAACCGACAAGAAAGATTCCCATTAGTAAATCACTATTGGATCATTAAACCTTTTTAAGGCAGTATGTGCCTTACCAAGAGAATGAGGATTACGACACAGCAGTGGCTGCTGCCCACCGACAATCATGGGAACCGACCTAAGTAATAAATCCATTAATTATCTGGCTCACTTTGACCGGTTCTCACGCCAGAGCCGCTCCTTTGATGTGACCGTCAAAACCCAGGGATGCCCAATGGCGGTAGCCACCAACAAAACAAAAGAGAAATAATAATTCAATATAAATATGTAAAACCTGCTTGCCCATATGCCCAGATTTGCAGTGGGATGTTTCTCTGCCTGTGGTTCAAACTGGAGGCAAAGAAGAAAAGGGAAATAAAGCTCTTTTTCTCCTGTATATAATCTTTAAAATGAAGAAGAGCTAGGCATGTTAGAGATATTTTTTAGCTATTGTTGACATGCGTGACTTTTTCAGTCCTTGTTGCTTTTCAAAATCAGTGTTACAGTTCATCACTAATATGACTTAGGACTTGTCCTATGAAGGAACTAAGGATGTACCTCTGAGGGAAACAGAGAAACTATTCCTCTTCAGTGTGATTATTTGTATAAACAAAATTCTTTATGCTTTTAAGCTCCCTGCAGGACTAAAATTTTCAAGGATGCATTTTTGTCTGATTCTTAAATGTTTTAGATGTCAAGATACTTTTGAGTGTTTAAATACATCAGAAATACAACTTGTTTGTTAGTTCACTTCCTGGCTACTCACCTGTAAGGTGGGAATAGTGTTAATTAATTCTCGTCCTTGATCTTGTCTAATTAGACCTCATACCCCAGGGGAAAGATTAGGCCCTAACTCATCATCATCTTGGCAGCACTTTTAACTCGTTTCTATCCCTTACCATAAGCTTCTGGTTAATAAAAGATAGTAGCTCTCCTGGAGCCCAGATGCTACTGAGGGAGGCAAATTTCTGATGGCAATAATGGATGACATGGAAGAAAAATCCCCTTTGAATGTATGACTGGAACAGAAGCAGAATGTATTAAATTACACCTAATCATTTGGCTTTTGCCTTTTAAAGGGGGATCAGCAAACTGTAATAAACAGTAGGTACAGCAGGTTTTAAGATGCCTAGTTTTCAGGTATCTTTTAGATATCTGGATTTTGCCCACATCCACAGCAGAACCACCAGCCACCTGTCTCTCCTTTTTCCCCAAAGACACACTTAGGGGGATCATGATGGTAAACCCAAGAGAGAGCACTTCAGAACTGGGTTTGCCATGTACACGGAGGCTCCCTGTGAGCCTTGTAGCAGGCAGGGGAGTCATGGTGACAGAAGCTTAGGAGCTCATATTCGTCGTCTCACGTGCTTCACACTCCGCTTCAGCCTGGTTGCAGAACGGGAGATGGGCACAGTGATGGTGTAGGAGGGATGAAAGCCCTTCCAGGCTACAGCAAGGAACTGCATTTTGATTGACCCAAGGCCACAGTCCAAACAAATCTGAAACTGAGACTTACTACCTGGCTTGGGGTAGAGAATGAACAAACTGCAGAACTTCATCCTGATAGAATTAGGCAGGTGGTCTCTTATCTGATCAGACAAGAAGATCATTCCTGTTTTTTCATTTGTTTTGCTGGATCTCTTGTGCAGAACTGCAGCTTACGCAATACAAATTATGCCAGTTATGGAATACAGAGTTGTCATTTCTGTAAAAAAAATCCCTTGCAAAGGATGTAGGGGCAGTTTGGGTGCACAGCCACAAAGGCACCCTGTGCACCACACCTCCATCAGCCCAGCCTTGTCCTTGTCTGGGTCCCTGCTATTCCCTGCTACATGCAGCAGACAGCACCACCAGCCAGAGCATGTGTTGTAATACCAATTTATAGTCTGTTATTATTTTCCTGCTTTGGGGGGTGGGGAAACTGGCACCTCTCAGCTCTGTTTTCCTGCTAGCAAGACAAAAATTAGGCACAGCATAATAATGTTGTCAGTATAGTTTACTAAAGTGTGATTAATCAAAAGAGCACATGGGAAACAAAGCATGGAAAGGCAGAAGGTAATGATTGACTGTAGCCACAAGGCAGTATAAAAAGGATCTAGAAAGCAGATTTGCAGCATGCAAGAGAAAAAGTTCAGACTTTTAAAGGGATAAGAGCTTTCATAATTTCATGATCAGAGTACTTCTTAATAGGACATGGCAACTGCTCCTGTAAAGAGACTTGCTGGAAAATGGTCCTTGGATAGTATTATCTAGATCTGTGAGTGGTAATTAAATCTGTATTGGACTTTCATTAACATTACCTTAAATAAACTGCCTTGCTTTGCATAAAATAATTTCTCTTAAAGCACAATTCAGAGTAAATTTTCCAAGTGTAGTTCTCAAGGAACAGTCGTAGAAGGATGTGAAGTGAGGTTGTCATATTTTTTTATTTTACTGTCCAGAAGATGTTTCATAGTGAATCTGTAGCTCGGGAGGAGATTTACAGTTATGTTTTAAGACATCAATATTGTATAGAAAGAATATTAGGATAGATAATAGGATGGGGGGGAAAGCCTGGAAAAAGGATTGTGTGCATGAAAGCATCTTTTGGGTTTGCTGTTCCTTCCACCCCACCAGTTTAATAAACACTTTGCCTTGTTTGTGTCCTTTGACTGCCATGGTGACAGCACTAATGTCATAACACAGACTGCTCCCATGGCTCACCAGCCTTGTGAATCCGTGCAGAAGGGAATGAAACCAGACCCTGTGTCCTTGGGCAGCTGATGCCCCGGGATCCTGACCTGGGATGCAGAAATTCCGGTTCCCTTCTTCACCTTGGCACAAACTTTCTGCATGATCTTCAGTTCAAAATCTACAGGTGAAAAGCAGAGGTGCTGCTGACCCCTAACAGAGTGGCTGTGGGGGTGAACATGTTCAGGGACACGTGGTTCTTTGCCACTCTGGTAATGGTATGTGTCATCATTGTATTAATTCCACAGATAAGATGAGGTGATAGAGTCCGAGTTACACTCCTGATAATACGTTGTGACTTTTCTTCCTTTTTTTTTTTTTAATGTTATGTTAAGACTATTTAAAGACCGCTTGTAAAGTTTCCATGTACAGCATTCAACTCAGAAACTAGGCAATGACTTGCCTTAATAAAAGCTTCATTTGTACATGAAATTCGCTTTATCAGCAAATACAAATCCTTCATTACTCTGCAGCTCATTGGAATGAAACGGGCAGGACGTTAACCCATGGAATTGAATCGGAAACCTGCGGAGGAGGGGCTGCTCTGGGACCCGCGGGTGGTGGCAGCCACAGGACCGGGGTGCCACCTCGTGGCGTCTTCCAACAATAGTGATATCAACACGCAAAGGCTCCTTGCCGTGTAGAAGATACCACGGAGTTGCACTTGTTTATGTCCACAATTTAAAAAAATAAATAAATAAAAAGGCGATAAGCGCCCAAGAGAATGTTCTGGGAACAGAATAAATATAACGACTGCATGACTATGTTCTTCAGATAGAAGTGAAACATGAGGGCAAGTAGAAAACATGCCTATTAAAAAAAGTGGGAACTTTAATTTTCCGAAGAATTGCTAGTTGTAAAAGTCATGCAAAATTTTATGTTCACTCCCAGCCAAGATACTTCATATAAGATTGGAAAAAAACTTACAAAGTGGAACTAATATAAGGCTATAACTTAAAGGAGGTAGCAAGAAAGAAAAGTTGACTCAGCTGCTGGTTTAAGTTGATCTACAATTAGGGTATTGTCTTCCTTATCATTCTTATTTCTTCTGCAGTTCATTCCCATAAACCTTTGCTGTGAGATGGAAAGCATTTGGTCACACTTTTGAGGAAGAACAGAAATGAAAGTGAAAATACTTGTGAACCAGTATCTCAAAATCTATCACAAAGAGAAGTGAATTCAGCTACAATTTGAAAATGTGTTATTAATAATCTTATATTTGTTTGAAATACCTCTGCTCTAGCCAGATCACTTTTGTGATGTGCTTTTGATTGCACTGCCAGTCCTCTGTAAAACAGCCCACCTTTTCTGGGGCTTCAGCATGCCAGCATCATCAGCTACTTTTTATGTAAAACAAAAATATCAACAAAAGCTCTAGGAAGGATGGTTCTTCTACTGGTTAAAAAAAAGTACCCAGTTTCTTCCCTCCATCACATGCTTCCCTCCATCACTAAGGTCCAGGAAGAAGGAATCAGAAACTGCTGTAACACTCTTCAACACGTGCTCAAGGTGAACACTGCTCAGGGCTCTTTTCATCCCAGACCAGAACACCTCTAATCACAGTGGGACCTGAAGTGGAAGGACACCAGCCAAGAGGACTGGTGCCTACTCCTTGCTGGGTGGATATTTGCTGTCTGTGCAACGGCAAGTTTCAAGTCTGGCATTGGACTGAAAACGGATTTGGAAGACCATTAGATAGCTTCTTCAGAGATTATGCAGCATTCCTAACAAAATATTGGAAACTACTCTTTCTTTGTGTGCAGGAGCTATTCTGGGGGTTTTTACATGTTTCTAAAATCTTACATGTGATTATCCTTTCTCAGATGACTCTAAAGCTGGACTTATGCTAAGAGCGTGCAAATGTCCTACTACAAAATGAGTTAAAGCAAAAGGAAATGCTGCTTTTATTCCTATTCTGTAAAACTGTACATATGCCTTTTCTGGGAAGGTAGTTAACACGTGAAATTCATTTTAGCTGCTTCTAAAATTGCCCATCATTTTCTGACATAGAAAGTAGCAACTTCTTTCACCAACTTGATAAGGCATTTCACTGAGATCAAAGAGAAAGAGAAGAATCTCAGAGCTCTACACAGCTCTAATTAACAGGTAAATTGTTAATTATAGGGGAAAGTGCAGGATGAAATCATATAATTGTGACTTTCAGGATCTTAGGAGATCCACTGAGCCATTCCCCTTGCCCAGTTTGAGAGACTTGATGAGATTACTTGCCCAGCCCACTCTTAAGAACCTCCAGCCATAGGAATGCAATAATTCCTTGGGTGGCAACCTGTGGACTGGTTTAACTAGAATTTGGTAGCACCTTTTCTTAATGTCTAAAGGATGACAACAGCCCTTTTGACTGTTTGCTTTCTGCCTTAGGATACCTTCCCTTTGCACCTCCTTGAAGCTTCTTTATCATAAAAAATATAGTGGAGGACCTTTCTCATGAGACACTCCTATCTGCAGTGGAGGGCAGCCTAGGCTCTGGCACGTCCTGGGAAAAGCAGCCATTATTTCCAGTGGTGCTTTCGCATCAGGCCAAAGTCCTTCCACATAAAGTGTGCACTGCCAGGGTGATGGGTGATGCAAGGGCTGTGGCTTGCTCCTGGCAGCAGGAAGAATCCCTGCTAAAGCATAATCTGCCAGGTGTGCTAGCCTCTGGCTTAGAGTCTGTCTAAGCTAACAATAATATTCATTTACTATCAGTATTTCCTGGTTTACCTGCAGCAGTGTACTGGGTCCCACTGGGATGCTGTTAATTTTCCTCATAGGTTAATGGTTGGACATGAGGATCTTAAATCTTTTTCAACCTTAACAATTCTAAGGTGTGGTAAGGGCTTCACTGCAGGAAGGAGGGAGATGGGTGCTAATTGAAGGAAGGCATTAAAAATTTCTTTGTTTGCTTCTTTTCATTTCCCAAAGAATATCTGTTATCTCTCCTGCATCCCTCTAACCATATGCTCTGCATGGTGGGGGCTGTGCAAATACACTGCACAGAGACAGTCTGTTGCTCAGCTGAGGAAGCACCACAAAGAATTACAATGCCACTTCTGCCAGGACAGGGGAGCGGGGGACAAACCCTTCCCACCTTCTCTGTGTGGAAGCAGCACTTGGTCAGAGAGGCACACACACACCAGCGACAGCTAAGTGGGTCACAGAATCGTGGTATAGGTGAGGTTGGAAGGGACCACGGTGAGTCATTTGCACCAACCTCCCTACTCAAGCAGGGTCATCCTAGGGCATATGGCACAGGATTGCATCCAGGCAGTTTTGAATATCTCCAGTGATGGAGACTCCACAGCCTCTCTGGCAACCTGTTCCAATGTGTGGTCACCCGTACAATAAAAAAGTTCTTCCTCATATTCATGTGGAACTTCTTGTGCCTCAGTTTCTGCCCATTTCCTTTCATCCAATTGCTTGGCACCACCAAGGAGATGGCTCCATCCTCTGCTTGGCACCCCACTTCAGATACTTACAGACATTGATGAGGTCCCCTCTCAGCTGTCTTGTTCAAGGCTGAACAGGCCCAGTTTCCTCATCCTTTCCTCATAAGAGAGATGCTCCAGTCCATACTGGGTCCCTGTTGCCATGGTTCAAAGACTTGAGATAGCACTAAGTGACCATTCACCTGTGGGAGCATAAGGTGTGGGAACACCCTAAGCTGTTAGAGCACACACACACAAAAAAAGGAAATTATGTTTTTTCTAACTGCTGGCCAACAGCCCTGCTTGTGGCCCTCTAGGCAGGCCTCTGCTGACTTCTAGAATCCCTATGGGTGGGCATGGGGTGTCTATAGGCAGTTTTGTGAAGGGAAGATTCCCAGGCAGATGCTACAGCTGGCCAGGCTTCCCCTGCCCTCCAGCACAGGGCGCTGAGACTTTTTGCACTGTCTTCGTGGGCGATTCCTGCAGGACGTCAAGTGCGTCTTAAAACTCCCGCGCCTCGGGCTCGCACAGCAGCCGGCCGACGGTCCCAGAAGCGTTAAAGCAGAAGGAGAGGGCCGGAGAAAATCCCAAAACAGATCAGAGACGGAGGAGAAAAAAAAAAACGGTACTTCCCTGACCGGGAATCGAACCCGGGCCGCGGCGGTGAGAGCGCCGAATCCTAACCACTAGACCACCAGGGATCCTTGTAAGCACTGCAGTACTCCTTCCTAAAGAAGTAATGACAGCGACCTCCCTCGTTGTGTCGCTTTTTCCTTGTGCTTCTTTTTTTCAGGCAGTACCAAGTCCTGGAAGCAGCTACGTCTAGAGAAGGACGTTCTATTCCACCCCACGGAAGAGAATAGCGGCGGAGGGGTGGGGAGGAGAGGGGGCCGCCAAGGCGAGGCTGGTGATGAGCCCCCGCCGTGGGCGGGAGGCGGGATGGTGGTGGGGGACCGGGCGGGACGGAGCCTCGGGCGGGACGGAGCCTCGGGCGGGACGGAGCCTCGGGCGGGAACGAGCGGCCAGCTCGGTGGTGCCCCAGCGAGGGCAGGGGTGGCTCGCACAGCGCCACAGGCAAGAGCTGCGCGGCCGCGGCAGAGGCGGGGGCTCGGAGGAGGGCGTCGGCGGGCGGCGCGGGGTCTCCCCCTCTTCTTCCGTCAGCGCTTCTCCCGCCGCCCGCAGCAGGCGCGGGGTCCGCGCAGTTGTTTTCCCTCATTTCGTGTTGCCTTTACATGCCTTTACTGACACCATCGTCTCTTTTCGGGGTGTCGCTGTCACGGCTGCAGGCGGGGCCTCGTCAGCCGAGCGCTCTGCACTGCACATCGCGGCCGGCGGCTGCCGGGAGGGGAGGAACGTGGCGCTTCCCTCCGCGCCGGCTCGGTCGTTTCCCGAGCAGGCTGTGGAAACACATCAGCTTGTCCGGGTTCCGGTGCTAGGCCTGCAGGGCAGAGCGGGTCCAAAGGCCTGTCTCAGGTGGGAGCCAGTGGCTCCACAGAGGGGGTCGAGGTTGGAGTTCGCTTGCCGTGTGCTGCCGCGGCCTCCTCACACGATAGATAGTAATCTGTGACCTTGGTTTTTTTGGTAAGGTTTGTGCGAGCGGGATGAAAACGGCCAGTGCTGCGGATGACCTCTGTGTAAGAGCTCTTTTCTCTGGTATGAGCATAGTAGATCTGGGAGCTGTACTAGCAAAAATAGTATTCCCTATTTAGGCAATGTCCAACGATACAGGAGGGTTGGCTCTGCACAAGCAAATTTCTCTAGTTCTCAGGCCCTCTGCCTCTAAAATGCAAAAACCTTTCTGTCTTAAGATAGACAAGCTTTTCAGACTGTGTGCTTGTGGACTGTGCAAATATGGATTAGCTGATCTTTAAAAGCTTTAGAGTCTGAAAACAAACTTAGGGGGATCGCTTTGTTCTGGGAGGAATGAAGGAGGTCGAAGGTGTTTGGTTTCCATCTCATCAGCATCCCTGTTCAGCCAATGGTTCATTTCATCACAAAACATTCACTGTAGCAGTCTTGAACAAAATGTGTGTCTTGCTTGTGATGGAGCTTTCTTTGGTCTGAATTCAGCAATTTTGCTGTGCAGTGAGGGAGATAACAAAATATGAGATTAAAATTGGGTCCTCTTAGATATGATCTAGTGTCTTATATATGCAGGAACAGCTTTTCACATGTGTAGGATCGGCAGCATGTTCTTTGGTAAGAGCAAGGCATTCCGGGCCTTGAGGAGCCAAAGCTGTGGAGGCCTGGAGGCTGAGGTGTCACTGTGGCCTGAGGCCACTGCAAAGAGGTGGCTGTGCTTAGAGGTGAGAGAGGTCAGCTGATCCCAGCAGGTAATCTGTGCCCAGTGTTGAGGAGAAAGTCGAAGTGGGATCTAGTTTCCTGCAGAGTGGAACCTGCAGGGAACACCAGTCAAATATTGAGGTGGTTATATTGCAGAAACTGAGCTAGCCTTAAGAGTTTGTATACTCCACGAGGTTCACAGTGTTGTGTTTAAAAGCACAGGCGTCTTCACCCTGGGTGCTTCTTAGGTGGGTTTTGGAGGGGTACTGATTTCTGTGGCTGTGATGTTAGCAGCACTGGAGATGGCTAGTTTAGAACTAGGCTAGGTCCACAGCAGCTGCATTTGCAGGATTGAAGATGTATGTTACAGAATGGTCACTGCCACCCTTAAGAGTGTCTCTGTTACGTGCCACCACAGAGAAGGGCAGGGGTGAGCCCCTTGATTCTTAAGCTGCGTCAGTGACGGAGACATAATACTCCCCCTGACAATTTCAGAAAAGTAGCTGAGCCTCTGAAAAATGTGATCTTATGTTGATGGCAGGGTGGGCCAATGTGTTTTGTCCATGCCCTAGGAAACTGTTAGGTGTAGAAACAAATCAATCCTGCTCTGTTCTGCTTGACAGTTAGCAAATCACTTTCCAAATGAGTAATATATCTTACTAAATTTCTCTGGAGTAGTGAAAGGGTTGTTGATTACAGCCACAGGAGCAGTGAAAGCTAAGATATGTACTAGAGAAATTTACTGAAATAAGAAATCTTTTCCTTGATGTTAACCTCAGGGGTGAGGGCTGACCACTAGACCACCAGGAAAACAGCATTGAGAGTCATATGCTGCCTAGTTATTTTTAGAAATGGCTTTCTTTTCTGTACAAGTCATGTGCACTGACAAAAGATTGTGCCTCCTCTCTGGCTTCCTGTATCCGATAGAGAAATGCATCAGTGAAACTGTCAGCGATTCAGCCTCCTGCCAGCACAGAAGCAGCCAGCGCCTGTGCCTTCATCTCTGACACGTAGCTGGAGAAGAACGATCTCCCCAAAAGCACCAGGAAAGGAATGTCAGAGGCCGATGTTTCTTTTCACTTAATGCTGATGTGCCCGTAAAACCGAGTGAGTAGCATTCAGTGTTAGAGGTACCACTGTACCGTGGCTGTCACAGTTTGGTAGGTAAGGCTGGATTTTGGAACCTGAAAAATCAGAGCGATTCCTTTAAATGCAAGCTGTACAGCAGCATGCAATTAACTTGTCTATTCCATATGAATACATTACATATTATTATTATTACTTTAATTTGACACGCCGATTGATGTGTGACAGTAGGCTTACTATGTAAAAATGAGTAAGAATAACATCAAAGTAATGTACTAATTTATGGAAAGTATATAATTTGAGTATGTATCTACTATAGAATGGTAAGTACAAATTGTCTTTAGTACCCGGGGTACATGCTTCAGCTCTGGTGAAAACCCTTGATCTCCACAGAAGCTGCATTTATCAGTCCATTCCTTCCTCAGCTGTGTGTTTCATGTGGAAAAGTCTTGGTATCATGTTTTCTTCTGTAAGTTCGCCTGACTTAAATTATATGGGATCCCAGTTTCAAGGAAGTGGAAAGGAGAGAGAAGGAAGAAATGATGCACAGTCTTTTGCTATTTTATGTTTCGTTTCCATGTATGGTCAGAATGGTGACCTAACTGTTAGATTATAATGATTTTCTGGGGGGAAAACACTATTGTAGCTTGTACTTATATCTGTTTTAACCGCAGTAGTGTTTTGATGGAAATAACGTGAGGAAGACCCGAAGAGGCGTTGTCCGAACGTTGCGGCAGTTGCGGCGGTCCCGGCGCCAAGAGCGCATTCCAGGCCGTGCGGTGACCGGCTCCCTGTGCCTGCAGTGAGGCGCACGCGGCGCCAGGGGGCGCGACGCGGGGACGGGCAGCGCCACGGCTCGGGGCCCGCCGGGCGCGGCAGTCCCTGGCCTGGGGCGTGTTTTAATGATCCTGAGCAACGAGAGCGGGAAAAAACAGCACTATTTTATAAATGCTTTCACATCCTTCTTGTATTCTTTTTCTTCGGCTTCCGTTCTTCCCCTGGCACTGCGTTTGACTTAGAAAAACCTGAGTCAGCTTTTTTTCCTTTTAACCCATATTGCACGTGATTCTCTGACTTGGGATAAAGCGTGGCCGTGAGGTGCTTCATCCAGTGTCCACTGAGCTACCTTAGTTGAAAAAAACATGACTTTTTTGTCATCTCCTCTTATATCTCAGCAAATTCAATTTCTTTTTATAGTCTCTCTTCTGCTGAGCACTTTGGAAGCAACTTCTGGTTTGATCTTCCTGACAGAGAAATGGGTGCACAGAACCAGTTATTAGGGGAGAACTTCTTATAAAAGTTTCAAGCTATGGTCTCTTTCTTATTTTTGTAAAACTTGTGGAAAAATTTCAATACCTCTGTCACACTGAGTTATATCTAGACAATCAATTCAAAGTTAAAGGGTGAGCTGGGGACACTCTGAAAATTCATCATTACATAAACCGAAGAAACCAGGCTAAGAATAGCCCTCAGTGCAGTAGGATCAAGCAGAGCCTCAATTACATATGCATAAAAGTCTGTCTGTATGAAACCTATTTTGTGACTACTTCATGGTGAATAATGGTAGGAATAATTGGCAAAAACAGAAGGACTGATAATGGGGAAAAAAAGGAAGATTGGTGTCACCTTTATTTTTATATCTGTTCAAAACTGGACTGTTATAGTAGTCTAGGTTGTCAGTGTAATTCTTTATGGCAGGTTGTCTTCCTTAAATAAATGAGCTAACGATTACAGATGTAAGAAAAAAGAAACAAAAACTACATGAACCACACATGAGCAATACAGTATTTTTTTCTGCTATTTGTGTAAGCTGATCTGAGTGCAGGCCATAAACATACTGTACCTCTAGCCTCTACCTCTTTAATGTGTGCAACTCTGTTAACATACACTGAAGCAGAAGATCGAAACCCATTCAAATGTGGTATTTTAGTATCCCAAATCAGTTCTGTCTTCCACGTGTGGTTATACATGTGAGTTTGTGTGAGAAATCTTTTTCTAGGGTAAAAATTCACAATTTGGAAGTGATGAAAATAGCAAACTTGTATTTTATCTCCATCAAAATAATGCAAACAATGATAAAACAAATTTGCCCAGTCCTGAAATCAACGAGCAACATGAATTGAAGATTTTCTCAGGTAAAGATATTCTAAGCATTGATACCACAAAGACAATGAATCAAATTATGTTAGAGCATTTGTATTCAAATGAATTGTCAAGGAACATATTGCCATGGGAAGGAGCAAACCATTCAGACTGTCTGCTATCATCTATACTGTAGAGAGACTAAAACTAAATTTTATTTCAAACGTGATGAGAGTGTGTCTAATCTCCTATTATCTGCCTATCTCATGTTCATCGTTACAACAGAAAGGCAGGCATTACTTAGTACTTCAGACTCAGTAAAATCAAAAGGTGTATGACGTCCCACTCACACAGGTCCTTCCAATGACATGAAGTCTGTGGGTGGAGTCACAGGCAGTAACGCACAGTGCCATAACCAGAACTTGTACCATGCTTCTGTCCTGGTCCTAGCCTGCTTATCCTGCTGCTCTGACAGGAATTTGAGTGATTTCTTCCCCATGCCAGCAGTCTAGAATATGTATTTGATATGCTCAGGGCAACACAAATACTACAGAAGTGTGTAGTTTCTTTGCCTGGTGTATGGAGTTTACGCATTGTCTTTATAGAGCTTTCTGCACTGTACAGTAGAGGTGACTGTGCTTGGAATGATAATGGACAGCAAACTGGTGCGTTAGGACAGGGATAGCTTTTCCTGGAGCTAAAATAAGGCGTTAGTCACTGTCATTGTTGTAAAAGTGCAGCTAAGAGATAAATAGGGTTTCCACCACTTTGATAGATAGGGCTTCCTAGCTTCTGCAATTTGTCAAAGGAGGTTGGATAAACAGTATTACTATTCTTCTTCCTCTTTTTTCCCCCAGTTTTGTTATCTAAGCACTGCAGGAAGAGTAACTGAGAGCAGGGCCCCTTCTGTGTGGTGGTTGAGAACCTTTGTGCCATTGAAGTCTTTGAGATTTTAACCAATGTAACTTTGGGCTTGTCCATCTTTTGCTGGGTAATAATAAGATGTAGTAACTGCAGTGTGCCATCAGAATGTATCATTTAAGCAGCAGACTATGTTTTTAAGACAATCTGTCTCGTGTAAAATAAACTGTTTAGGTAAAAAAAAAAATCAGATGGAAACTTCAATTTTAACTGAAAGTGCAGAAGCAAATTTAGTGAAGGAGTTGAGACAGTTGTTGTTCCAGTAGTGACACTGAGTGGTAGCAAGCATGTGCTACGAGTAGGATAATGGCAATGGTGGGAGATGGCTCTGTCTGTTTTGGAGATGCATTTGCCCCTGAAAATGACACATGTTCTTGAAATGAATCTTTTAAGCAGCTGTTAAAATAAAAAAAATAAGCCTCTGACAAATCTATTAGTTAAAATTAAAACTTGTTGGATTCATAACATTGTAACTAGTAAAATTATTCTTGAGACCCCTGTGCGCCCTTTGTTATTTTGACACACTCTTTTAGCATCTCCATATATATGTGTACACTTTGTGTCACCTTTTCATTTATGCAGGTATTTGCCTATCTTCAGGCTTGAATTTTTGTCTTGCAAAATTTGGAATTGAATGGTGTTACAATGCTTTTGTAGGTCTCACCCTAAGCTTTCAGTCTTTCAGAGCTGATTACAAGCTGAAGGAAGAAATAAGAAACCAGATCTTGTTTAGGCTATCCACAAAGGTCTGGAAGGGTTACCTGCAGTTATCTCGGGTAAGGGAGTGGAGTTTCTGGTAAATATAGTGGGTGTTGTTTTCTGGGGACTGGGTGAAGAAGCCTACTGGCGGACAGTGTAGAAACAGCAGATGAGGTTTCTAGGCTTTTCAGTTTCCCACGGATCTAAAGGCTTTGGTTAACCTCAATTTCCAGAACTGGTTGTTTTGTTTTTAGTATCGCCCTTGAGAAAACTGTCGTCCAGAGGCAGACTCCGGCGCGTGGGCTTTACGACTCGTAGGACTTCTGGCCCCGCAAATCGACCCCTTTCCCCAGGACAGGGCGTGAAGCCCGTGAAGTGGCCCAGGCGCACGGCCCCCGGGCCCGGGGCCACCGCGATCCGGCGGGGCCAGGGCGGCCGGGCGGGGCCGAGGGGAGGCGGGGCGGGGCGGA
>VWPU01017893.1:659-10814 GCA_013398955.1 Callaeas wilsoni
CGGGATTGCCGCCGGATCCACGGGAAAGGATCGGCACCGGGATTGCCGCCGGATCCACGGGAAAAGATTGGCACCGGGATTCCCAGGGGATCCGTGGGGAATCCTGGTGTTAATGCTGCTGGATTTACTGGGAATTCTGGTTGCGATCCCCGGATTTGCTGGGAATCCCGGTGCCCCATTCCGCATGGATCCGGCAGCAATCCCGGTGCCCCATTCCCCACGGATCCATGGGGAATGGGGCACTGGGATTCCCAGGAAACCCAGAGGGATCAACATCGGGATTCCCAGTGGATCCAGGGGAACGAGGCACTGGGATTCCCAGGGAATCCAGAGAGATCAAAACCAGAATTCCCAGTAAATCCAGCAGCATTAACACCAGGATTCCCAACGGATCCATGGGGAATGGGACACTGGGATTCACAGTGACCAACACCGGGATTCCCAGTAAACCCAGAGGGACTGGCACTGGGATTCCCAATAAAGCCAGAGGGACCGGCACTGGGATTCCCAGCAGATCCAGAGGGACTGGCACTGGGANCATCGGGATTCCCAGTGGATCCAGGGGAACGAGGCACTGGGATTCCCAGGGAATCCAGAGAGATCAAAACCAGAATTCCCAGTAAATCCAGCAGCATTAACACCAGGATTCCCAACGGATCCATGGGGAATGGGACACTGGGATTCACAGTGACCAACACTGGGATTCCCAGGAAACCCAGAGGGACTGGCACTGGGATTCCCAGTAAACCCAAATGGACCGGCACTGGGATTCCCAGTAAACCCAAATGGACCGGCACTGGGATTCCCAGCAGATCCAGAGGGACTGGCACTGGGATTCCCAGTAAACCCAAATGGACCGGCACTGGGATTCCCAGCAGATCCAGAGGGACTGGCACTGGGATTCCCGTTGCTCCAGCAGCGTTCCCGGCAGGAAGGCGCTCCCATGGCCGCCGCTCTCGGTGCTCACCCCGCTCCCTCGGTGCCCACCCCTGGCTCTCGGTGCCCACCCCTGGCTCTCGGTGCCCTCCCCGCTCCCGGTGCCCGCTCCCGGTGCCCGCTGCCGGCGCCCACCTCGCACTCCTCGGTGCTGCGGGGCCCCGGGGGGGTGCGGACGCGCTCGGGGGCGGGCAGCGCGTGGATGAAGACGAAGCCGTCGGGAACGGGCGCCGGCGGCTCCGGGCGCTGCCCGAAGTTGAGCTCGACGGCGCAGCCCTTGCAGAGCACGTGGGGCAGCAGCGCCCGCTCCCGCAGGGCGGCCTTGGGGATGCGGAACGCCGCGCCCAGCTCCCGCCCGTTCTTGGAGAACGACAGCTCCACCAGCTCCGCGCCCTCGAAGTCCTGCGGAAACCGGCACTCGGGAAAATCCCGCCGCGCTCCCTCCGCCGCTCCTTCGTCGGGCTTCCCGGATTTCCCACCTTTTCCCCCTGTTCTTCCAGATTTTTTCAGGTTTTGCCCCGTTTTCCCCAAGTTTTCCTCCAATTTTCTGGATTTTCTCAGCTTTTTTCCCACATTTTTCCTAATTTTTTGTGATTTCCCGCCGATTTTTCTGCATTTTTTCCCAATTTTTCTCATGACAAAACAGCCGGCGACGTCCAAGATTTAAGGAAAAATCCGACAACTTTGCCAGCCCTGCCAACACCCCTTGGTGATTTTTCCTGTTTTTTTCCTGATTTTTCCAGGTTTCCCCCTATTTCTCCCTGATTTCCCCAGGTTTTTTCCCTAATTTTTCCCAGTTTTCCTTAATTCCCCCCAACTTTTCCGGATTTTTCCATGTTTCCCCCAAATCTTCCCCAACTTCCCCCAATTTCTTCCAGGTTTTCCCCAACTGCCCTTACCTTTTCCAGCTTTTCCCCAGATTTTCCAGCTTTCCCCCCGTTTTTCCCAGGTTCTCCCCTAACCTCCCCCAAACTCTCCGGATTTTCCCGTTTTCCCCGGTTTTTGCCCCGTTCCCTCACCGCAAAGCAGCCGATGACGTCGTTCTCCCCGAAGCTCTCCCCGAATTCCTCGAATTTCCCATTTTCCACCTTCAGCCCCCGCCCGTCGAAGCCGTAGGAAAACTCATCCTCGCCTGGAATGGGGCAAAAAACCCGGATTGGGGGATTTCGGGGATTCCGATGGGGTGGGGGACGGGGAGGGGAAATTCTGGGATGGAGAAGAGAATTTCGGGATTCCGGATGGATTTCTGGGATGGATTTTGGGCATGGGAAAGAGGATTTTGGGGTGGATGGATTTTGAGATCCCAGATGGATTTTGGGGATGGGAAAGGGGATTCTGGGGAAGGAAAGGGAGATTTTGGGATCCCAAAGAGATTTCTGGAAGGGGGATTTTGGGCTGCATTTTGGAATTTGAGGATGGGTTTCGGGCTGGATTTGGGGACTCTGGGCTGGATTTGAGGATTTTGGGTGGATTTGGGGCTGCATTTTGGGAATTTGGGATTTTGGGGATGGATTTCGGGGCTCTCACCCAGCTGGGAGTGGGAGAAGTCCACGGACCAGCCCACCCGCAGCAGCGGCACCTCGGAGCTCCCCTCCTTCCCCGGGAGGTTCTGCGTCACCTGCGGCCGAAATTCGGGATTTGGGGCGAAAAACATCGGGAATGGGGCAAGGAAAGGGCAAAAAAAACCCCAAGGAGACCCCAAACACCAGGCTCAAAACTCCCCAAAACACGCTCAATAAACCCAAATACTGACCCTAACACCCATACAATTGACCCCAAAAGGTCCCAAAGTGGCCTCAAAAGTCCCAAAG
Source organism: Callaeas wilsoni (assembly GCA_013398955.1). Taxonomy (NCBI): domain Eukaryota; kingdom Metazoa; phylum Chordata; class Aves; order Passeriformes; family Callaeidae; genus Callaeas; species Callaeas wilsoni. The sequence continues at coordinate 3,407 of VWPU01017893.1, forward strand.
TTGGCAGCAAAGATCCCAAAACCCACCTGACGTGCCCCAAAATACCCCAAAAGCCATCAAGTGTCCTAAAATCAGCCAAAAACCCCCAAAAGCCAGCCAAAATGGCCCCAAATCAGCCCACATCCCCCCAAACTCTCTCCAAATCCCTCTAACCCCTCCAAAACCCCAAACACCTCCAAAACCCCCCCAAAAAACACCAGTAGACCCATCTCAAAATAAATCTAATTCCCCCAAAAAACCCAAACCCCTAAAACCTTCAAAAAACCACCCAAAAATACCCCAAATCCCCCCAAATTCCCTCAAAGTCTCCCCCAGAACCCTAAGCTTCCCCAAAAATCCTAAACCCACCCCAAACCTCTCAAGCTCTCCCAAAAAAACCCCATAAACCCACGCAAAAAACTCCAAACCCGCCCCGAAAAACCCCTAAATGCCCCCAAATCCACCCGAGGTGCCCCCAAATCTGCTCGAGCTGCCCCCAAATCTGCCCGAGCTGCCCCCAAATCCGCCCGAGGTGCCCCCAAATCCGCCCAAGGTGCCCCCAAATCTGCTCGAGGTGCCCCCAAAGGCGGCCTGGCCCTGTCCTGGTCCCGATCTCGGTCCTGCCCTGATCCCGATCCTGTTCCCGATCCCGGTCCCGGCCCTGCCCCGTTCCCAATCCCGATCCCAGCCGTGCCCGGTCCCGATCCCGGCCCTGTCCTGGTCCTGGATCCCGATCCCAGCGCTGCCCCGGTTTCCGATCCCCGTCCCATTCCTGATCTCGATCCTGATCTCATTCCTGATCCCGTTCCCGGCCCTGCCCCAGTCCCGATCCCAGCCCTGCCCCGTTCCCAATCCCGATCCCGGGCCCATTCCCGATCCCATTCGCGATCCCGGTCCCGTTCCCGGCGCTGCCCAGTTGCCGCTCCCATTCCCGATCCCGGCGCTGCCCCGTTCCCGATCCCGTTCCCGGTTCCCGGTTCGTGATCCCGCTCCCGGCGCCGCCCACCTTGGCCTGGAAGCAGACGCGGCCCCGCGTGACCCCGTGGGTGCTGCGGGCGCCGGCCCAGAGCCCCGGGAAGCGCTCGGAGAAGAGCGGCTGCCCCCCGTAGCGGTCCCGGCTGGCCCGGAACTGCAGGTCCGACGTGTCTGCGGAGGGACGGCCCTCAGCTCCCGCCCCGAATCCGCCCGAATTCACCCCGAATCCGCCCGAATCCGCCCCGAATCCGCCCGAATCCGCCCCGAATCCGCCCGAATCCGCCCCGAATCCGCGAAACCGGCGCCAAACCCCGGGAGAGATCCCACAACTCCAGCTGGAACTGGGGCAGAGCGGCCTCGGATCCGAGAATGGCAAAAAAGGCCCAAATCGCCCCAAAAATCCATCTTGGATCCCTCATTCCCACCTGAAATTTGCCCCAAATCTGTGAAATCGGCACAAAAGTTCCCAAAATTAACCCAAAATTCCAGCTGGAATTGAGGCAGAGTGGCCTCGGATCCAAGAATGGCAAAAAAGGCTCAAATCATCGCAAAAATCCACCTCGGGTTCCTCATCCGCACCCGAAATCTGCCCCAAATCTGTGAAATCGGCACAAAAGTTCCCAAAATTAAACCAAAATTCCAGCTGGAACTGAGGCAGAGCAGCCTCGGATCCAAAAATGGCTCAAATCCTTCCAAAAGTCCAACTTGGAGTGACCAGAATCCACCTCAGATCCGAAAATGCCTCAAATCAGCCCAAAAATCCACCTTGGACTGATCCCAATCCACTCAAATCCACCTTGGATTGAGCCAAACCATCTCAAATCCTCCCAAAAAATTCCCAAGTCCCACAAAAATTCCTCGAAATCCCCCTCCTTGGAATTCCGTGGAATCCTCAAATTCCTGAAGTCCTCGGAAAACGCCTCGGATCCCAAAAGAAACCCCTGGATCCAGCCCGGAGGCTCCCCAAATCCCCCCCAAACTCCCGAAATTCCCGTACAGGTGTCGAGGATCACGAGGGTCTCGTCCTCCTCCCCCTCGGGCGGCTCCTCCTCCGGCGGCGGCGGAGACTTGGACCTGTGGGATTGGGGAAGATCCCAAATTCGGGGCAAATCCCAAATTCGGGGGGAAATCCCAAATTCGGGGCAAATCCCAAATTCGGGGGCAAATCCCAAATTCGGGGGCAAATCCCAAATTCGGGGCAAATCCCACATTCAGGGGGAAATCCCAAATTCGGGGGGAAAATCCCAAAATCTGGGAGGATTTGGGGATTTTTGGGACCCCCAAACTCCCAGGAAATCCTGAAATCCACGGGAATTTTGGGGCTCCCAAACTTCCAGGCTCTCCTGTCTTTTGGGGTCCCCAAAGCCCCCGAAACCCCACGGAATTCCCAAATTCCCACTGCCTGTTTCAGGCCTCCTCCCAGGGCGATGCCATCCCCGAATGCTTCCGGATCCCAATTTTTGAGCCCCAAAACCCCCAGAAAATTCCCAAAAAATTCCCAAAAAACTCCCAAAATCCCAGCAGCTGTTGCAGGCCTCCTCACCGAACTCGTGTCAGGTGTGGTCACACTCGTCCTTCTCCTTCCGACCCCAAAACCCCCCGAAACACCCCCAAAACTCTCTCAAACCCCCAGAAGCCCCCAAAAAACTCCAAAAAATTCCCAAAAAATCCCCCAAATCCAGGCATTCCCAGAGGCTGTTGCAGGCCTCCTCAGTGGACTCGTGGCAGGTGCAGTTGCGCTCATCCTTCTCATCTTGACCCCAAAACCCCCCGAAACACCCCCAAAACTCCCTCAAACCCCTAGAACCTCCAGAAAATTCCCAAAAAATTCCCAAAAAATTCCCAAAAATTCCCAAAATTCCCGGCGTTCCCACCGGCTGTTGTAGGCCTCCTCGCGGAACTCGTGGTAGGCGCGGCCGTGCTCGTCCTTCTCGTCGCGGAGCCGCTTCAGCCCGCGCCGCTCGGCCTCGGGCGCCGCCTTCGCCTTCTCCTCCTCCTCCTCCTCCCCTGCGGAATCCCGGAGCCGGTTTGTCCCGGGAATCCCGATCCCGGGAAATCCCGATCCCGGGAAATCCTGATCCCGGGAAATCCTGATCCCGGGAAATCCCGATCCCGGTTTGTCCCAGGAAATCCTGATCCCGGGAAATCCCGATCCCGGTTTGTCCCAGGAATTCCCGGTTTGTCCAGGAATTCCCGGTTTGTCCCAGGAAATCCCAATCCCGGTTTGTCCAGGAATTCCCGGTTTGTCCCAGGAATCCCGGTTTGTCCCAGGAATTCCCGGTTTGTCCCCGAAATCCCGATCCTGGTTTGTCCCAGGAATTCCCGGTTTGTCCCAGGAAATCCCGATCCCGGTTTGTCCCAGGAAATCCCGGTTTGTCCCAGGAATTCCCGATCCCGGTTTGTCCCAGGAATTCCCGGTTTATCCCAGGAAATCCCAATCCCGGTTTGTCCAGGAATTCCCAGTTTGTCCCAGGAATTCCCAGTTTATCCCAGGAATTCCCGGTTTGTCCCGGTATCCCGCCCCGTTCCCGCTCCCCGCAGAAATCCCGGAACCTTTTCCGGCTTCCTCACCGGAAAAACCCCCGGAAATTCCCAATTTCCCCCCCCAATCACAGCGGATGAAAACGAAAACATTCCATGAAAATCGTGGAGTTCGGAGAGGTTTTCCCGGTTTCCCGAGGTCGGAATGTGGCCACAATTCCAAATTTTTTCCCTTAAAAACGAGTTTGATAAAAACATTCCACGAGAATCCCGGGTTTTTAACGGATTTTTTTGGGTTTTGAAGGTCAAAAAGTGGCCGAAATTGGGATTTCTTGGCCTAAAAAATGAGTTAAACCAACGCATTCTGTGAGTTTTGGATGCTCCCACTTTTTAGTAGAAAAGCTTGGCTAAAATTCCTACTTTTTACCTTAAAAAATCAAGCTATTCCATGAAAATCTTGGAGTTTTAACTGATTTCCCAACTTTTATAGTGAAAAAAATTGGTGGAAATTCCCATTTTTTCCTTAACGATGAATTAAAAACATTCCATAAAAACTGCAGAGTTTTAATGGATTATTTTGGTTTTCCAAGGTCAGAACGTGGTTACAATTCCAATGTTTTTCTCAAAAATGAGTTAAATCAACGCATTCCATGAAAATCCCGGCTTTTCCCAAGTTTTTAGATGACAAAAAGGATTAAAATCTGGAATTTTTTTGGCTTAAAAATTGAATTAAAGCAAAATACTCCATAAAAAATCCAAAGTTTTAATGGATTTTTGGAATTTAAAGCCCGGAACTCCAATTTTTTTCCTCAAGAATGAGTTAAATCCGGACATTCCAGGAAAATTTTGCGTTTTCCCAGATTTCAGAGTGGCAAATTGTGACAAAATTCCCGATTCTTTCCCTAAAAATCGAATCAAAGTGAAATACTCCATGAAAACTTTGGCATTTCTCTGCATTTTCCGGGTTTTAGAGGCTCAAAAAGTGAGTCAAATTCCATTTTTTTTTCCTTAAAAACGACTTAAACCAACACATTCCATGAAAATCCTGGACTTTTAACGGATTTTCCGAGTTTTAATCCCATTTTTCCCCAACGAATGCTCCAATCCCGTCCTGCTCCTCCCCCTCTTCCACACAAACTCGAATGCAAAGGGATCAAATCCCAAAATTGCTGCAAAATTGGGATTTGTGGCCAGAATTAAACCTTGGGAAGAGGAAATTCCCACCTGGAATGTGAGGGGAAAAAACAGGTTTAAAAAAAACCACAAAAATGCTTAAAATAACTCAAAAAACGAAAAATTCCCCAGGGATTTTCCATGGGAAAAGGAAAAATCCGGGATCAAGATCCGCTGGTTCATTAAAACTCGGATAATTCCAACAAAAAATCGGATTAAGTCCAAGAAAAACACCAAAAATTCCCAATTTTTTGCTTGTTTGGCAAAAAAAATCCTAAAAATTAAACAAAAATTGGGAATATTTCCAAAAAATCCAAGTTTTTGTATTTTTCCAGTGCCCCATAATGAATATTTTCCACCTCATATCCCATAAAAATCAAAATTTGAGATAAAAATGGGAATAATTTCACTTCATTCCCAATAAAATCCTGTTCCATGGTGATCCCTGCTTCACAAATCTTTCCAAAACCAGGACTTTTTCCACCAAAAACCAGGATTTTCCCTCACAATCCAGGACTCTTCCCCTCAAAACAAGGATTTTGCCTCAAAAATCAGGATTTTCCCTAAAAACAGGGTTTTCCTCTCAAAAATCTCATTCTTTCCCTCAAAATGAGGATTTTTTCCCCTGAAATATAAACTTTTTCCCCCCCAAAAATCAACTTTTTTCCTTAAAAACCAGGATTTCCCCTCAAAAACCAACATTTTCCCTCCAAATCCCAGAACTTTCCCCAAACCTGGAGATTCCACCCTAAAAAAACCTCCCCAATTTTCCCAGCTCTTCCCCCTGGATCATTCCTCCAAATCCAAGACTTTTCCTCTCAAAACCAGGAATTTTCCCTCCAAAATCAGTAAAAATGCGGAGCTTTTCCTCCAAAACCTGAATTTTCCCCGCATCCCGGATTTTTTCCTTAAAAACCCAGCAATTTTCCCGACTTCTCCCCCCAAAATCCAGGCTCTTTTCCCAAAATCCAGAGCAAATCTCTTGGAATTCATTAATTCCGTTAATTCCATTGATTTTCCCCCATCTCGCGGCTCCAAAAACCCTCCAAACTCAACTTTTTCCTGCTTTTTTCCCCCAAAATCCCGGTTTTCCCTATTCCCGGCCCCGGAGCAGCGGGAACGGGATTTGATCCCAATTTTTGGGCCTTCCCAGATGGAAGAAACCCCCCCAAAAACCCCCCGTGGGATCCTCCCCCCAGAATCGGGGAGTGAGGGGTTGGGATGAGGCCGGGATTGGGGTTTTTTGGGGGGGAAAATGGGAATTTTGGGGGGAGGAGGAAGCGGAGGGGCCCTCCCGAGGATCCCTCCCGGCTCTTTTCCCGGTTTGGGGGATTCTTTCCCGGTTTTCGGGGATTCTTTCCCGGTTTTCGGGATCCCTCCCGAGGATCTGGGGATTCTTTCCCGGTTCTTGCCCGATTTTGGGGATCCCTCCCGGTTCTGTCCCAGTTTTTGGGACCTTTCCCGAGGATCCGGGGGTTCTTTTCCCAGCTCTTTCCCGGTTCCCGGGGTCCCTCCCGAGCACCTGGAGGGTCTTTCCCGGTTCTTTCTGGGTTTTTGGGATCCTCCCCGAGGGTCCGGGGGTCCCTTCCCGGTTCTGGGGATCCCTCCCGAGGATCTGGGGGTTCTTTCCCGACTTTTGGGATCCTTCCCGAGGATCTGGGATCCCTTCCTGGTTCTTCCCCAATTTTTAGTCTCCCTTCCAAGCATCTGGGGATCCTTCCCCGATTTTGGGGATCCCTGCCGAGCATCCAGGAGTTCCGTCCCGCTTCCTTCCCGGTTTTTGGGATCCCTCCCGAGGGTCCGGGGGTCCCTCCCGATGGTCCGGGGGTCCTTTCCCGGCTCTCCCCGGGTTCCGGGGGTCCCTCCCGAGGGTCCGGGGGTCCCTCCCGATGGTCCGGGGGTCCTTTCCCGGCTCTCCCCCGGTTCCGGGGGTCCCTCCCGAGGGTCCGGGGGTCCTTTCCCGGCTCTCCCCCGGTTCCGGGGGTCCCTCCCGAGGGTCCGGGGGTCATTTCCCGGCTCTCCCCGGGTTCCGGGGGTCCCTCCCGAGGGTCCGGGGGTCCCTTCCCGGCTCTCCCCCGGTTCCGGGGGTCCCTCCCGGGGCTCCCTCCCGGGGCTCCCCCATCGCTCACCCGCCGGCGCTTCCTCCTCCTTGGCCTCGGCCGCGGCCGCTTCGTCCCCGCTGGGCGCCTCCTCCGGCGGCCGCTCGGCCCCGTTCACGCCGCCGCTGCCGCCGCCTCCTCCTCCTCCCTCGGCCGCTTCGGCCTCGGCCTCGGCCGCCGCTCCCTCCTCCTGCGGCGGCTGCAGCGGCTCCGACCCCGCGGGCTCGGCCGGGGCCGCCTCCTCTTCCTCCTCCTCCTCCTCCTCCTCCTCCCCGGGGGGGCCGGGCTGGGCCGGGGCCGCCTCGGGGGCCGCGGCGGCCGCTTCGTCCTCATCGGCCAGCAGCGCTTCCTCGTCCTCCTCCTCCTCCTCTTCCTCCTCCTCCTCCTCTTCCTCCTCCTCCTCCTCCTCCTCCTCCCCTCCGTGGGGCCGCCCGCCCGGGCCTCCCGCCGGCCCCGCTTCCCCTCCGCAGCTCGAGGCCGCCGCGGCCGGGCCTCCTCCTCCGCCGCCGCCGCCGCCTTCCTCGGGCCCCGCCGCCAACATCTCGGCGTCCAGGGCCTCCTGCAGCCGCTGCGCCAGCTCCACCTTCAGCCCGCGGGCGTCCAGGCCGCGCCGGCCCAGCTCGGCCCGCAGCTCGGTCACCTTCAGCCGCTTCACGTCCATGGCGGGGCCGGTGTGTGGGGAAAGGGGGGGGAAGGGGACG
>VWPU01017894.1:0-12763 GCA_013398955.1 Callaeas wilsoni
TTTAAGGGTTATATCCTGAAAATACTAATTAAAAGGAAAATTTACTTCAGTGTCATGGAAAAAAGCAACAATAATTCTCATTTTAAACACTGGCAAATGAACTGTGCTCTGACTCTTGTTTTGCTTCCCTGCTTCTTTCTATCTTCCTAAAGGAAGGAACGGGTACTAGTTCTAGAAGAATCCCGTATTTTACAACCTGTCGCTCATTCAGCTTCATAGTCAAACACAAAAGTATACAAAAAGCATAATATTTGAAAAGATCAAGCATTAATACAGAAGAAAAGAGACAGCAGGGTGGGGGGGAAGTGATTGAATGATAAGGGAAGATCTGCTGAAGCAAGCATTTTAATTAATCTCTCCCAAAAATAGGTGCGAATATTTCCAGTCTCCTTCAAAGTTTAAAAGTAGTCAAATTATTCACTGAACACTCAAACTGAATCAAATTCTTGCTCCAGTTAGAATCACCAACTATGTCAATAATCCTTTTGTGCTGATCCAAACCTGCAGAGATTCATGGCTTTGTGTCAGGCACGGTGGTTCACTGAGAAGAGATCTATCCCAATTGGGTGTTCCTTGTGGAGGATTTTCCTGCCAGCTCTCTGCGAATTCTGTTACATCATCTGTCAGTTTTCCTAGACAAGACACACACACACACAGAATCACACACTGACTTGGAAGAACAACAGTGTTTCTATAGGATTTTCCAGGGAAATGTTTCAACAATCAAAGCACATCAAGAAGGGAACACCTAGCCCTTCCCACTACTAAGTGAATCAGCTGAAATCAATCTGGTCCTTTCAAGACGCAAAAAGTACTTTTAAAAGAAACTACAGAAGAGGGTTTTAGGATGGCAGAAATCATCTTACTCAGGAAAAGAAGGACTTTAAAGGAGAAGGACTGTGCCTGCCTTAGTCCATCAATGGAATAAAGGAAAGAAAAACTTTAATAAGTTGTATGTACATAGGTCTGTCACTTTATATGAAACTCCCAACAGGGAGTCTAAAACCCAAGAAAGATGAAGCATTCCTGGGTCATTGCAATGGTAAAAAACGATTGTCTGAATTAGCCAAATATGGGTGTGACTCTTATTTAAGTAGAAATGTCCATACTAGGGTTAAACCAACTAATCCATTATTATTATTATCCACTTTGGACAGATGGTCACATTGATTACAGCTTGGATTACCCACAAATGCATGTCTTGTCACCTCTGTGTTACTACTGCTCCCCAAGCTAAGTGGGTCAAGTTCATGCACAGTGAATTCACTTGTTAAGGGACTGAGACACTGAGGAAGGTGAAAGTAGAGAGGAAAGTCTCTGGGGAAACGACCCCTTGATCTTGGTATTAATATAAACAACTTGATTTAGTGAGCAAAGTATTAGTGAGGGTAATGACCTAAGAGTGCAGGGCTGGTGCTTTCTGAAACTGAGTGGAGTGCATGAATAACTGAGGAAACCACATCCACTCTGAGCTTTGAAGTAGTGCTCCACAAAAGTGTCAAGTTAAACAGGAGGAGCCAACAATTAAACAGCCCAAAGCAAGATTTCCAGAGTTTTTATGGCCTAACTTGAGATACTATTCAAGGGACCTGATCTTTTTCCTGTTTTTTTCTTCCTTACTCATTTTGTAGATGTCTTCACTCACTATTTACTGAAAGCCAAGACTTTTGAAAGTGTCTGAAGCTGACATTGAAGGATCACTGATTAATTCTGAAAGTGTTAGCACACATGAAATGCCAGATCAAACAGGATTTGACAGTTTTCCTTGATTTGATTTGCTGATTATTGATTTATTTCCAGTACCAATACTCAGGCTTCCACAGGCTGCAAAATTTCTAACAGGGTTGTGAACATTTACAAGCAGATTCTACCTTTCAGCTCCCAGGAAACTGAGTATGAATATCATTGGAGGTAATTGAGTAAGACAGCTTTAAGATCTTCCTCCTTGCAGCCCTTTCTATATTGAAATTGGTCCTCTTCACTAAGTATCATTTAGCAGAAGTATTTCCATACCATATTTTCCATTTCAAAAGATGCCCATCTTAATGTCAATCAGCATTACAACTAAAAACTAAGCAAAGTAACACTTATTTCACCAGGGGGGAAAAAAAAAAAAAACCCAACCAAAAACTACCACATTACACAACAGGAAGTATCTTAAATACCCACCATAACTAGTTTCCAGATCATCCTGCAGAATAGCATTATTGTTTCCACACAGTCCGTGGGTTTTGCCCAGGTACTCTGGTGCCATTTTGATGTACACTGCAGATGTACCATCCCAAGCCAGAGTAAAGGCATACTGGTGCCTGACTAGGAAGTATCCAGCTAGTTTCTGGATGTGTAAGTTTCCAATAACATAAGGTAATTGTACTCTGGAATGGCACACAGAACCAAAAATAATATTATGTTAGAAAATGTAACCATTTAAATAAATTACTTGCTGATGTAATGACTTCCTCATACAACTGAAAATCCCTGCTGTATATATGGAATAACTCCACCAAGCCAGAGGAATTTGCAAATAACAGCAAAAACCATGAATGCAAATGATTATACTTAATTCTATGTACCACTAATTTAGGTATTACCTTCCTCAGACACCACTCTGCAAATGGGGAGTAATTATTGCAGCTGTGGTCTGGATGCTTTCTCAAGCTACCAAGAAATAAGTTTACATCTCTGTTATCAAAATGGTACCATGATATTAACTCCAAGGTAACTACAGCACTAGAAACACGACTGCAATTACCCAAGTCCTTTATAGGTGACTTCACTGCTCATCTTTATCTGTTCATCTCCAGAAAAGAATATACTAATGGACCTTTTGCAGGAATAAGGAGAGGAATGGCATTCAGGATCATTATTCACCTGCCAAATAAAATGACAAAGTCAACTTTTTAATCAAATTCTTTGTATTTCACACGTAACAGAACTAATACCCCCAAATCTGCACTCAGCATGGGAACAAGAAGTTTGGTCCCCTTCTTGTGGAAAAAACGGAGCAGTGTTTTCATAGCCATGGTCATGGAGTGGTCTTTTCACAGCTTTGAGTGAACAAAGCAGGCTTGGAAGGACACACAGTCTTATTCCAGCTGTTTACATTTTACACTTTGGTAACTGGTAGCCCACATCATGTTAAAATCACATCTAGATTACATTTTACAACCTCCTATTATCATCTTGAGTTATTTTTAATTTCTTAATTTTAAGACATTATTAGAACATTCAACAACAGTTCAAAGGAACGTGGAAGTGCCATTCCCTACCTGTATGGAAAAGCTCTGTTCATCCAATTCAGCATGTCTCACAAGGGCATACGTGGATTTCCCAGAAAAGTAATAATAGAGTCCATCAAAAGTTTCAAAATTATATTGGCCCCACGTCCTGCATATATGATCTCTCTCAGCACCTGTGTTATGCACTAACAAAAGTAGGGTCACTTGAGACATCGCACTGGTTTTTTGACACAAACAGGAGTTGAGATGGGGCAGTGCATGCGACATGCTGTGAAATATGACATAAAAGAACAGAGGGAGAAAATGCTGCAGTGTGAAAGGAACCCTTAGGCAGAGGGCAGCCATTGCAGCTGTGGGAACACGAGTAGAACCCCAGAAGCCCAGTCAAATTTCTCTCTTTACACACCTGTCTGGCATCTCGGTCCCGTCGCATTAAATCGACTGCAGTTGCACAGCTCTCTGTAGACACACTCACCTCCATTAAAGCATGTAAGTGAATCTGAGTGGAAAAAAACAAGGCATGTGAAAAACAGAAAACTCTCAGAATTTTTCTGAAGACCCAGTTCTTTCACTGAATGTAACTCTGAGAATGACAAGAGTTGCTAACTTATCATTAAAATGTCCCGGAGAATCCAACTGGCCCCACAAAAGGGAAACATACTTCAAAGCTTCAGCTCAAGTTATGCAGCCAGATTAATAAATCTATTGCACATTTAGAGAAGTCAAATCAAGATGCCTGTGACATCTGCTAGCCTGACCTGTTCTCAGTCCCCTAAGCAATGAACAAAGGAAGTGAAACAAGTACTGCACCACGAAGAAGCCCAGTGCCGATATCCACACACAAGTAACACCCTGTGGGTAAGCTCTGCCGGGATGAGAGCCCACCACCTTAGAAATACAGATGTTCTGATCCCAGCTATTTATCTTTACCTGCCTGCCCTCCTTCTCTCTTACAGCTTCCAAGCACACCAACCACACTTTCCATAAAGACACAGATCCCTGACTTGCAATGAGAGGTTTGGGCTTGGGGGAGGGAGGTGTTGCTGTTTTTTTTAATTTCTATTTTCCCTGTGAAGATCCCTATCAAAATATGACAAAAGTTTTCATAGTCTAAAGAAAGATGTGCACAAGCAGAAACAGTTTCCTGTTACTAAATTTAAACTCTGTGATTAAATCTTTTTTGAACAATTGTGATCCATTTACTTATTTTGCTAACATTTGCTCCTGTAAAGTCTGTTTAGGAAAGGATTTTAATTTTAATTATTTGCTATTATGCAATAACAGTAGTTTTTGTACTTTAGAATACAAACAGATCGCTTTTGTTGCAGAAAGCAGACAGGTTGCTCAGAAGAAACTGTTTCAGGAAGATACAAACTGAAGGTTCGGCCTTCTTTTCTTTATCTTTACAAACATATCATTCTTGAAAAATAATCATAGAATGGCTTGGGTTGGAAGACCTTAAAGATCATCTCATTCCGACCTCGCTGGACCAGCTCTCTCAAAGTCTCATCCCACCTGGCCTTGAACACTTCCAAGGATGGGGCATCCACCTTCTCTGAGCAACCTATTCTAGTGTCTCAGCACTCCTACAGTAAATAATTTCTTATTAATATCTTATCTAAACTTATTCCCTTTAAACTTCAAGTTGTTACCATTTCCACTTGCAATCACATTTGAAATACTAAGTAACTATTTGAAGATTTTCAAAATAGCCAAGCAATTAATTTTGATTCCTTTGTTTTCAGCATACACTCTCCCACCCTCCACCCCAAAAAAAAAAAGGAAAAAAAAATAAAAGCCATGCTCAAAAGAACAAGACAGCTAGACAAAGTCAAAGGCAATGCTTCTTTGCCTGCTAGCCCAACTATCCAGCTCCTTTCCCTGCCTGGCCAGCATCACGTCAATAAAAAATAATGCGAGCACTGTGCAGAAAGGTCCCTACTTACACTGACTGAGCCATCTCATTTACGTGCTCACAGTGACCAATCTTGTCAATAATGCAAAAGCCTGTTCCTCTTGTCAAGGGAGGCAGACATTGATCTCTTTCATCTTGAGTGTTGTGAGACCTGTGTAACCAGAGCTCTGGTCTCTGTTCTTTGCTTCTCTAAGATTATGCCCTGTTGCCTGTCCAGTTACAATAATGTGCAATTAGGCTGCAAGTCATGTTCCTCTGAGCTGTAGAGGAAGTTAGCCCCCTTTTGATGTTTCAGGTTGAATGATTCCACTCTAAGCATGGCTCAGGTAACCTGCTTCAAGCCATGTTTGTTCGGATTGTGCAAACAGTCAGCTGACCTGGGGACCCTTGCTGTCACTGGGAAGGATCTCCCTGGCCCTCTTTCAGAGAGAAAGAGTGTTAGTCAAACCTGAATCAAAAAATCAAATGACTCAATCACAAGCATTTTCTTCTTTATGAAGATCACTTCTGTCTGTGTGTATATGATTCTAAGAAAATATGATAATCTTAGCTGTTGTGTTTGTTTATATCCCTTTTTACATCACTGTTAAATGTCTTTCTGTACACTGTGTAGAACAGCTGTGTGTGCAAACATTAGTTATCCTTAAGCAGGTAATGAGGAAAGCAGCATCGTTTCAGATCACATTTAGTGCTCCTACTACTGTAAATGTGGCCTCCTTTAATCATGCAATTCTGCTCCATTAACACAGAAATACTTCCTAAAGTATTCAGAATAAATAACCTGTAACAAGGGGTTCATTCTAATCTTTGTCATTAAAGGAATATGAGCTCTCCAAATAAGCTAACCGATATGACCACATCAAAACTCTGTATCACCTCTAGAAATGTGAGAAACATTTTAATACTTGAAGAAAGGGAAAAGACATCAAGACTAAGGGAAAGTTAAAAATAGGAAACTTACAGAAGAATATTTTGTCCTTCTGAAAGCAACACCTATTAAAAACTCCTCAGCTTCTCTTTCCCCTTTGACATTATGCCAGTTGAGTGTACTGGGTTGGAATCTGAAACTGAAAACTGGTGAGACTTTTCTAGCAGAAAATGGTAGGCCTAAGTAGCATGATTTGACTTACATAAGTAATTATGGGATTTCTAACCAGTGTTGCCACTAGAACCTGCAGATCACCCTGATAATACCACCATTGCTGTGATACAGCAACCAGCCTCAAATTCCTTATCAAATAAGGTGATGACTTGGGATCATCTTGTAACACAGGTCTGAATTCTTCTCTGCTGTTCTCAGCTTAAACACTCTACCCCCCATAATTACTGAATAGGCTGCAGCCCTATGGAGAGGGTTATTTTAGTCCCATGAGCACACGGAACTCCTTTTTAGTTCATCCCCCTTTTAAATTCTTCTTTGAGCTGTGGCAGGACCTCGAGCCCATTATTTATCACAGCCTTTGGAAAAGTGTGACTGCAATCCATCCATTTGTACATCACTGCAAGGGGTTCTGCAGAGCAGCGTACACACTTCGCACAGAGACACTCCTAAGCAGCATCACGAGAGCTGTTCAAAGGCATCATGCATCTTCATCAAAATACACATTGATTTTGAAATGTTATTATTGATGCAATATATTTTGTGAGTTTGCATGTCTGATATGGTGCACACTTAGCTTTGTCTGCTTTCTTCCATTACTTCTTCTCCAATGAACACTTAAGACCTCTTGAACTTATTTCAGTTCTAATTGAACTCTATGTCCTGGCTTGCTCATCCATGATTTGGTCTTCTGATCCAACATGCTCAATAGGAATAAAATAAGTTATTTATATAGTGTGAAGCCCTTCAGCATGAAGTGAGATGGAGTCACTAAAGAAACGCTCTCCTCTTGGAGCACAAGGAGGTAGCTGCAATAAAATCTTCTCTATGTATTCCACATAAAAGATAAGATACTAAATCAAAGAGATCTAAGTTCAAGTTTTTTAACTTTCATTCAAGAAAACATCCAATTACTCAAATTACCATACACATGAACTTTGAAATACTTGATTTTTCCCTTAACTACCACATGAATACAGATGCTTGAGCTCAGGTCTGACCTCACGGTGATACACCTTTATCACCAGTACACTATTAATTCTTGAAGATGGGTGCCTGATGTGTACCTTCCTATCAAGGTATTTCTGTAAAACATTAAGTACTTCCTAGTGCTGAAATTCTGTATTTTGTTGCTGTTTTTTAAGACATGGAGTGAGAAAACATTGTTTAATGCAAAGCACAAGAGACAGGTTTCCTTTCAGGGTATTCATTGCTAGATTCACTTGGACAGAAAAGTTTAAGAATGAAAGATTAATTAAGAAATCTGAAGTGATAAAGTTTTGCTTAAGCAAGGCAGATAAAAGGTCCAGCCCATGCCCTCAGTTCTTATGATTCTGCCTAGATATCAACTTTGACCCAGTTTTAGAAATTTGAAGTAATTTACAGAAATAGACAGGAATTCTATTTTTCAGAATTCTTTAAAAATTACGCATTTTAAAATAGCTATGCAAGAGTTGAAGAGTAGTTCAGTTGAAGAGTCTGAAGGTAATCAAAGTACTGAAATGATCAATTATTTAAAAATCAACAAATTTTATTCTTGAATGGAAAGGTGAAAAAGCAAATCAGGATAAGAATCTGCAAGAATTTAAATTAGACCCAAAATTATGCATAAAAAAGTATAAGGCATGATTAAAATGTAATATTTACATTTTTGCTGTCAATATCCATGAAATTTTGTATTTTGTAATTCTGCATAATTTCCGTTGCACACTTTCTCTAGGTGCAAGCCTTCAGGTGTTCCTTTGACTATGGGAGAATTAATACAAGTATTTCTTACATTATTTTCTACCCTTCGACTTCATAGCCCTTGAAAGCACCTGCCTGCAGTGCCACAGGTTTTCCCTGGCACACGGGCTTCAGCAGGATGCACTACAGCCCAGGGCCAAGCACCTCCTTGCTCTAGGATGTAAAATCTTCCTCTCTGGGATTCTGAGGTGAAGGAAGTGGATGCAATGTTAACCCTGCAATTCCAAGGGCCTTCCAGTTAACAGCATATTTTCTGCTCTGGCACATCTCCTGAAATCAGTTCTCAAGCTCACACTGTAAGGGACAAGTATCTTCTATGACAGTGACTCCTGCCTGCTACAAGATTTCAACACAAGAAAATCTGTAGTGTTTAGAATGCTAGAAATTCTCAGCAGTAGCCTGAATGCTTTCAGAAATAATTTGGTTTGCCTGTCCCAGGTTCTTAATATGCTTTCACTCAGGAGTTTCCTGTTTGGGGCTTGGGGACTTTTCACATTTGTTTGTTATTTTTTAATTTTGCATGAAAATGATTCTTGTGGAAGGAAGTTAAAAGCTTAACAGCCACGTAAACTACAGGTTAACTTCAATTATTCTGATACACATTTCAAATCCTATGTTCCCTGGCTACGAGAAACTAACACAGAATTTATCTCTTGGCATCTGCTCGTGCTATAGCAATTTTTTTGTTCCATTGACGGATAAGACACAACATCACTTTCTGAAATGTTTTCAATTGACTAATACAACACAAAGGTAAAGAGATCTCTTGCAAAAGTCATGCACTCAACTCCACATGAAACACATTGGTTTACCTTTACAGAGTTACAGAATGCAAGAAAAACTGGTATTGTAGCAAGAATTGACCGTAACAGGATGAAATATAAGCTCATTATAATCACAGTTCTACAAGTATTTCAAAGAAGAATTTCCTTAGAGACATTGCTAAAGCAGAGAAAGCAGCTGACAGCCTACCTTGCTGTTTTGGTTTGGGGTTTTTTGTCATTGATTTGGGTTTCCGTTTTTTCAGGTTTTTTAAACAAAGGTTTATTATTTCATATATCCCCAGATGTTTGCAAATCCCATTCCACGGGCAGAGCTATAGCAGCTTGCATCTCTCTTTAAACTGGAGTGACCAAAATGAAAACTATTTTTCTAAGTATTTAGGGCATTGTACAAAACAGATTAGGTTATTCTTTTGTTCTGGTTTTTAATGTGTCTTTCACACACAGACAATAGATTCCATTTGCCACACACTTTACTGTGATTTAAAAAGGAAACTTCCAAACCTATGTATTCCAGTGTTTAAAAGAGTTTAGTAATGCTGATTTCATTTGCCTTCAAGTATAGGCAATCATTAATAATTTTTAAGGCATGTTTTTAGCAACATTGCCTTTCCAAAACGAGTGCATCAGAAACAGAAAACACATATGGAATATTTTTGCCTCACAGAAATACCAATTAGAAAGAGAACAAAAACTTTGTACTATTACATCTACAGAGAGCAATAAAACCTAATTCTTGCCATCATAGCTGCATCCTCCTTCAGAAGCTTAGCCATGTGATGAGTTAGCATGAGACATTTGGAAATATTTTGTTCTCCTTAGCTCCACATTTGTTCTTCCATTTCTTAAAAATTAGGCCTAAGAAGCAATAAACTTGCACATAAACCCTTGAAAAAGCTCTTTAATAGAAGTCCTGTAAAGGGTTTATGTGCATGGGTTTTATTGCACACTTGAACAGTAACATATCTTAGGTCTGAAGCAAAAAATGAAACATACTAGTCCCAATTAATGAAATTTCCAGTAGGCAAAAATGAAACCCAGGAAAACAAACAACTATTATAACAAGAAATTTCTCAGCATGATCTGCATATCTTCTCTTTGTAAGCTGCTTTATTTAGTATTTTTTTAAAAAGCATAACAATTTCTTGGTCAATAAGATGGTACAACCCTCAAAACCAGGAATTTTTACTAGTATAGAGTGCTATGTTTATAAAGCAATTTTACCATACACAATATATCTATGATTTTTTTCATATACTGGAGAGAAGTACATAGGTAATAGTTTTTATTCCAGCAATATTATGCTTCTCTGAACTTCTGTATTGTTCCTCTATGTTCAGCTGCACACTTCTCAAACGCTTCTGAAAATAGTGTGTATTAAATACATTAAAAGCTTTTGGAGATGACACAACCCTAACCACAATTGGTAAGAGTCCATTCCACACATCAGTATTGCCTATAGGGCTGTAAATCTAGGGGATGCAAACTGACACTATTCAGCATAAGGTAGGTCCCAGATCCAATTGCAATCAGGCTGACTGAAGAGAAACTAGAGGGTTTGCATCACTAACCAAAATTACTCTGAATTATTTTGCCTTATTCTTCTCCTCTGTACAAGGCAAGCATGACACAGACCCTTCTGCAGAGTTAACACAGAGAATCTTTACCTTTTAGCAAAGATATTTTAAGCCTGTCCACTTCACCTCTGAAAATGAGGCAAATCAAAAAAACAAAGATGCGCATTCCTCAAGCAAACGCCCACCACTGCAATCTGGTGGCCAAAAGGACCTTATCCTGCTAACCCATAGACTGTACACACAAAAAGCATCTGTAGGTTACCTCAGCAAAAACAAACAAAAAGCCTCCAAGCACAGAAGAGGTATTGTATACACAATTTAATGGTGTCTAAACATCAATTCACATCCTTAGGTATATCACACCACAAGAGAAGATTTCCCTTTTGAAAACTCTTTATCACAAAACCTACAGTTAGGAACAGTCTTTGAAATTATCAAACCAGAACCAGGTGTAAACTTAAAACTAGGTGAAACTCCATGACAAATTTCCACACTCCTGGGGACCTTTCAGACCAAACAAGGTCTCATTAAGACCTGTATTAGCTATTTTAGGATTCTTTTCTTCCTAAGAATGATTAAACAATGCAGAAAATAAGGTACAAGAGGAGTCACTTTATGCAGAAACATAAATAACTTACTGGATGGTCCACATTTCATACTCTGAATTCTCCTGTTCCGAGACAGGTACATTGTCGTAGGTGAAGGGTTATAAACTGCCATTCCAGACTCCTTTCAGAAAAAACAAAGAAATAAGCAGCTATAAACAAGACACCTAAAAGTCTCTTCAGTCTGTCAGTAAATTTACCATTTTTAGTAAGATCACTGCTTCATATTAGCTTACTATAAAGTTCTCAAAAAACTCCATTGTGAAGTAAAAAGTACACTCTACTCAAGGGTCCATTATTTTTTCTTTTTCCTTCCTCCTAAGCACACTTCTTACTGAAGATTTCTGCTCAGTAGGCTAGCCCAGAAAGAAAAAGTGTATTGCTATATCTCAAATTCTTGGTGGGAACCTAAATCCAGGAGCATTTGCTATTATTGGTGGTTGATTTGGTCACCTGTTTGCAGTGATACAACACATTTTCTTTGCTGAGCTTTTCCCAGAAAGCGCAGGGAGAAAGCAGAAAGAAAAGTGACTCCCTCTGAGGAGCTACAAACAAGGACTACAAAGCAATCCCTCCTTTTCCCACCCTCGAACAAGGGAGTGGGAACCACACACCCTAATTACATTTCAGCAACGTGCCATGAATGACACAGTCGAGCTGCCAAGATAAACCACATCCAAAAACCTGAGTGCTGAGCTGTAGTGACCCGATACTGCCAGCTCATTTACCTCTGCTGAGAAGCAAAAAGGCTCCCACAAAGCAATTGTTGCTGATGAGCCAAACCAGACCTCAGCTTTCCCTCAAGCAAGTATGCTTCCTACAATACATAACTTCTTGAACAAGCTAAAGCTCAAGATACAGTCATGCAATCTTCTCTCACTGCTTAAACACTAAACTTTCGTTCAGGATTGACGCTCCTCGTGGCTGGGATAAAATAGGCATTCGTGGGCAAACCCTGAAGAATTACCACGTGTAGAACAGCCACCAGAAATACTGATGGTATCACACTAATAGACAGGTATATTGAGGCAAGATACGAGAAGCACATTATCTTGATGATAACCAGAACACGCATCCCTCTGCCGCGCACCGCCAGCCCCTCTCAGAGGGCTCTCTCCGGGCAGCAGTGCTGCGAAGCCTTCTACCACCTGAGCTCATCAGCCTCATGAGCCCCAGCCGCAATGTGGTGGATGCTCTCTTCCCGGCGTCTCCCTGGCGGCAAGCTGCATATCCCGGTGGTCCAGCCTCTCCAGGGAGATACCGTGGTGCCCGCCCGCCGCCCCCTGAGCCCGGCCCGTGCCCTCACCTGTACCGCCGCGGCGAGGCCGCCCCTGCTCCGGGGTCCCGCGGTGCTGCCTCGGCTGAAGGGGGAGAAAAAAGCAGGGTTGGCTCGGCCCGGGCAGCGCACCCACCCACCCAGTGCGGAAAGAGTCCGGCTATGCCCCGGGCGGCTCTCACCTGGGGAGCGGCAGGTCCCCGTCGGCAGGGAGCTGCGCCCGGGCACCCCATGGAGACAGCGCTGGAAGGCAACGGCGGCAGATTAGCGATAGCCAAGACTACCCTATCCGCCCTCCCATTGCGTCCCATGCCATGCCATGCCATGCCATCCCGGACCCGGTGGGACACTCACCCGAGGGTAGCCAGGCGCACAGCAGCGCTCCGAAGAAAAGCCGGGTCTCCATGAGGACGGCAGCGGGTCCCACGGAGCTCCGGCCGCTACCTGCACCCCAAGCTCATCCCGCCCTCCCGGGCGGGGCGGCCGGGGGCTTTATCCGCAGCCCGCCCCCCGCCCCCGGCCCG
>VWPU01017895.1:0-52643 GCA_013398955.1 Callaeas wilsoni
TATATATATATATAAAACAGAAAAGAGCAAAAGCCAGCACGGTTCAGAAGCTTTGGCTGTAGCTGTGGCCGCAGGCAGCAGAGGGCCCCGGCACGCTGCGGGAGGCAGAGGCTGCCGCGAGCCGCTCGCAGCCGGCCGGACGCGCTCCGGTGCCAGCTCGGAACATCCCCGGGCGGGTCGGGCTGCCACCGGCTCGGGACGGGAAAAGGAGGGTTCTGCCGCTCTCAGGAGGCTTCTGCAGACTCGTGCAGGCGGCAGCCGGGCTCAGCGCTGGCAGGTGCCGAGCTCGGAGTCAGCGGGGAAGGAGGGGTGGGCTGGGACCCTCTGGCGAGCATTGGGCACAGGCGGGGGCAGGTAGCAGAAGGCACCTGCAGCAGCGAGAGGGCACGACCCCAGGCAGCCCCCTGTCCACCGAAGGGAAGAGAACACCCTAAGGCACAACCTCTCTCTTCCTCCACACCCCTCCCTTTGAGTCTGATGACCAAGCTATGGCCACAGCGGGGATGAGCCCCCTCCCCAAACGATTCAGCTGGGATGGGAGGGCTGTTACCTAATCCCTGCTATCCATCTTTAGGAGTCCTGCTCCAACAAGTAGGAAAAAACCACCCCCCACGCGAGACAGCCCCTCGCACTCCCAGCACTTAAGCAATGATAAAAGGAAAAATTCAGTGAGAAGCCTAAACCCATACCACCTTCCTATGGAAAAGGGCCGATATTCGCAGTGGGGCATCGAGGACCAAAAGTGGGATTCTGCCTCCTAAAATTCTGAATGTCGGAGGATTCCTCCCAGACCAAAGCTGCCAGACCGTGGCTGTGGCATGCCTTGGACTCCTGGGGCCTCTTAACGACCCTCGAGACATTGGCTTGCCGGGCTTTCCATGCTATGGAAAAGGGCTGATATTTGCAGTCAGGTGCACCTTGCCAGAAGGGGGATTCTGCCTCCTAAAATTGCAAACATCGCAGGAGACTGCTCCAACACCAAATCTGTCAGGACTGACAGCTCTGGCTGGCCTTGGACTCCCAGGGGGCGCCTCAAAACTGCCCCCAGAAAGTTGTGTTTCCAGCTTTTGCTTCCTAGGGAAAAGGGCTGATATTGGTTTTCAGGTGCGTATGGCCCTAAGAGGGATTCCGCTTCTGAAAATTTCAAATATCACAGGATTTCTCCCAGACCAAAGCTGCCAGGACCGACGGCTCTGGCTGGCCTTGGACTCCTGGGGACCTCCTAGAAACTGTCCCCAAGGCATCGAGTTGCAGGAGGCATTAAAGCCCCTCTTCCCCAAGGCCAGCCGGAGCCATCAGTTCTGGCTAGACCAGGTTGCTCAGGGCCCCATCCAACCTGGCCTTGAACACTTCCAGGGTTGGGGCATCCATGACTTCTCTGGGCAACAATACGAAGAAGATACCTGAGTGACTGGCAAAGCAAGCTCAGGAAAGCTGCAAACACAAGCTCTAATAACATTCATTCATTCATTCTTCAGCTTCTTAATCATAAACCTTTGTTTCATCATTGACCCATAATTGTACGCCCCTGCCTGACTTCCGTACACTGCCCTTTCTCCACTCAGCCCAGGCTACATCTGATGCGGGGCACTTCCACAGATTTTGAGCTGTTCAGGGAATGGAGCAGCTTTCTTAAACATCTAAGTCCTCAGGGTGCCTGTGCTCAATGAACTCACTGCTATATGCTGCCTCATTTCAGATAATGCATGTAATAAATATCTATTTAATTATGAAAAAAATACACATCTTTTTATAAATGCATACTTTCATAAAATAGAAAATAACTTTGAAACTTAAACCAAACCACATCAAAACAGTAGACAGTGAATGCAGAAAAGGAAAAATGCCTGCACGCATTTGGACAGAATATTCTTGTATTGCTGTCAAATTTTAGGAATATCATTTCAGTGGATTTTTCTTCCCCCTGTTGTTTTCATCTGCCAGGAACTCCTACTGAGGGCAGCCAGCTAGCCAGTGGTTTTGGCAGAGGAAAGCTACTCCTTTCTCCGGAGTTCTGCTCAGCTGCTACAAAATCTGATGGGTGAAAACACTCTTTCCACATCCATACACTTCCTTGACAATTTCAGATATTTTCTCTGACCTTGTGCAGTGAAACACTGCAGTCTCATTCCAGCTCTGCATCAAGAAACAGGCAAGAAAGAAACAAATAAAAAATCTAACCTTATGGTACTGCTGATACTACCTTTGGGGGTTTTTATCAGTTAAGACACTTTCCTTGCTAGCACTGCATAGAAGCCATGATTGTAAGATTTAATGAGACTGATTTAATGAGTCTTGCATTTGTTTTCCAGAAACGGGCAGATTTTCCTTGCTATTCCCCAACTCATGAAAAGGGATAAAAGCAGGAATATGTGACCTCTTCCCAGCTCCTACACAATGGCTGATCTGCTTTTATTGGTTATCTCATTACGCAGTGACAAAATCTGTCAGTTACCATCTTTTGAGCATGTTCACTTGAATTCGACTGAAGAGCTGTACTCAAGTTCTCGTGGCTAAATGATCTGCAAATTGCACCCACAGTGCCTTTATGGTGGAGAGCTTGGGGTTTTCTCCCACCCAGGTCTTTACTTGTCTGCCTCACTGCAACCAGAACAAGAATCATGTGTGTAATGCAGGTCATTTAAAAAAATAAAATTAAAAAGCAGGACTGAGTAAAGGCTCTGATTCCTATTTACCCCAGCTGTGCAGGCAGTATTGCACTGCCAGAGGTTTCATGGCTGAGCCTGGCTAGAAGAGAGACACTGTGTAGTCCTCACCAAGGGTCAGACTAGGAACTAAGTCATTACCGAGTACCACAGGATCTGCACTGCAAGGAAATGACAGAAACATCCTAACGGGAAAGTCTCCCTTTTTAATAAATCCTATCCTGTCAAAACAGTGGAGACAAATTCATAAAACATCAGGCCTCACTTGCTCCAGTGCTCAGAGAATTATTCATTTAACACTGTTTCCTGAGATGACTTTAATTCTCACATTACTCAATAATTTAGCCAATGTGTTCTTGGACTGATTATTTTATGAGAAAAATTAGAATGATAAGCAGCAAGCCTCACTTAAGACACCAGTGTTTGATACATGGTTGTTTAGGAGGACTGAGTGTTGCTATTTGTTTTTCATCCTTCTCATCCACCCACACGAACTTTTTTGTTAATGGTAGCTTCCTCTGTGCTTTGGAAGTCTAGACCTGACAGCAGCGACACGAGTTGAGCAGTCACTGTGCAGACTCCCAGACACTACAAGAGCTCTCTGCTCTGGCTGTCCCCTGCTCTCTTTGAACAGCAACAATTAATCAGGTCAGATTGTGCCAAAGCACTTTTGCGATGGCAATAAATACTCTGAGGGGACTAGCTTCAGATGGAGACAGAGCTTCGTTTCCACTGGTGGCCTAAGCAGGGTCCACGCTCAGAGGTAAAAGGCTGTTGGACTAATTTACTGCACATCCTCCATTTCTGCACGCCTGGGAATATGAGGTCATGATTTTGGAATGAGAATTAATATATTTCGCTGATTTTAACAGATGCTGGCCTCATCCTGTCATCTTTATAAGCAGAAACGATTCATTGGCTTTCATTGAAGTACACATGCACTGCAATTTTGTGACAGCATGTCTGCTACATAAAAATAGGAACAAACTTTCACCTTCCTTTTTTTTTTTTTTTTTTTTTTTGTAATGCTAGAGTACATTCTGGTATCTAATTAAATAAAATTTCTTTCTTATACTGAACTGTAGATGCTGGTCAACAATTCTGGTTAATTCCCTAGACAAGATATTTTGGATTTTTTTTCTTTCTTCTTCGTCTTCACAGCAGATCATTTTAATTCCAGCTGAGACTGAGTGAAGCAATGCTGATTTCCCCAGATAGCTCTGCTTTCTTAGGCAGAACCCCGACAGAATGATAATTACAGGTGAGGAGATAGAAAGAGCTGTGAAGCAGATGACAGAGAAAACAATAACTACATTTCACCAGCACGCACCAGGCAGCTGAAATGATCATATGGTTCCTTGTTGGCCTCACGCATGATGCTGTCATGCATTTCATTCTTCGTTAGATTTCACTAGTCTCTTCCACACCTCTTTTCTATGATTCCACAATGACTGGCAAATTCCTAAAATAAGAAAAATGTTCTTCTTTCATACTTCTCCCACATGAGAAATGAGGAGTATCAGTAGGGAAAGAGCCATTTATTGGATTATAAAAGATGTTACTTCTTGCTATGTCCTTCAGGAACATGTGAAATTCTTTTTAATTTGGAAGTAGCTCTGCTGTGCTGCCAGTGGGAGTCCTATGTGCAATCCCAGCAGCCAAAACCAAAAGAAAATTCATAGAGAACTGACAGATGGGTGGGGTCTGACTCTCTCACTACGCTGACAGAACAGAAAAAAGACGTGATATTTGTCTGATCCAAGAAAGAGTGCGAGGCCTCACAACACCTTATACAGACTCAGGAACAGAGGAGAATGTTACACACAGTCCCATCAGTGGACATGAAGTAAAACAGACTGTTTTGGTAGCAGAGACTTGGGGGAATGGCTTGGTACACTCATTCATCCTGATTCTCAAGAACTTTCATTTCCTGTGAAGCTGCTGCCTCAACACATAATTTGTAACAGCTCTTTACATTTGCAGATATCCTTGGATATTGATGAGTCCAGCCAGAATCTCTGGGAGAGCTTCTCTGATTATGCCCGTTTCTTTCCAATAAAAGGTTTACCATGAGGAGTTCATTAGCATGCTTGCTTTCTTCTCACACCTTCATAACAGAGCACAAGTCCAGCTTATCAGGGAGTGCTCTTGGCAGCCAGGGCCCCTGTTAAACAGGTGAGTCAGTGAAGCCACAGCTTTGCAGGCATCCATATGGGAAGCACCCACATGGAGTGGTGCTGTCTCAGATCCTCCACTGACTTTCAACTCCTAACTAGAATGTACTACAATTTATCCTGCCCTCCAGCTGAGGTGATGGAGGGGCACACTGCTCCTGGGATCATTATTATTCATTATTATTTTGTAATGCCTGCTGGCAAGATTTTAACAGCTTCTTGCGTGAAGGAACACATGAAATTTGGGCCACCTTTGTGCCATCTGCACTGGGGACATGCCTCAGGAAAAGAGAGCAAGGACAGGATGGTGCTGGGTCCCTGTGGCAGCACCAGCATTATCTCCCTGCAGGCTGTGAATGGAAGCATCCCCTTTTAAAACCTGAACTGGGCTAACCTACAGTCAAGCTTGGGTTTGGAGGCTGCAGACTATAGCCTGATAAAAGCTTGGTGAAGGCAGAAGTACACAGTAATGCATAAAGTAAGATAATAGATTAAAATCTTGCTAGAACACATTAAAAATCATTTCGGAAACAAAATTAAAACCAGCTGATTGGTGTAGAGAAAAAATACAGTGGAAAATCAGTAGATAAGGATATAGGCAATAGGTTGAGAAAGACAGGTGGAACACAAACTTCCTGTATAAATACATACACAGTTGTACCATGAATCCTTTCTACAACCTCCCTTCTAACAAAAACAATAAAATCTTTTCCTATTCCTCGTGTGCTCACTTTCTAGCTTTTCTCTGAATCCCAAAAGACTCTTCCAAATAACAATCAGTCACATCTATTTCATGGACAATCCATGAGTCTAGTCTTGTTCAATCTTCCAAATAACAATCAGTCACATCTATTTCATGGACAATCCATGAGTCTAGTCTTGTTCAATCTTCCAAATAACAATCAGTCACATCTATTTCATGGACAATCCATGAGTCTAGTCTTGTTCAATCTGTATTAGAAATAGCCAGAGACCCATCGATCCTAAAATTCCAAAACATGAAAGGTTTGTGGAAAGCATCCTGTGTAATCTCTTGGGGTAAAAAACACTAGTGAAATGCAGCATGACTTTATTCCTCTCTCAGAGAGAAGAGGCTGTCTCTCACTTATTCCTGTCAAAGTGCAGAGGGGTTCAGTACAACAGAGGCCTTGCTGGGTGACAGAAGAGGCAGGCAATACTTGCCAGCCCTTCTCTGTGTGTCCTTGAAGGGAGAAGCTGCCTGTTCGCAAGAGTGGATACGCAGAGCAGAAGGAAAGAGCATCCAAACCATATGAAGAACAGCAGGGCACAGATTCAGGCAAACTGGACAAGCATCAAATTTTGGTTCTGCTGCGCTGTCATTATGTGTCATTACTGGTGTTACTTTAGAGGAAAAAAGCTGATTTGCAGCTCAGTTGATCTATGTGCAAGACAGTTAACAGCAGAGTGTTCCTCAGGCAGTAGAGCCTATGGATCATGAGAACCAGTACAGATTTGGCTGCTCTTATCCAGAGCCACTACAAAGTGCACTGCATTCCCACAAAGATCTATCATCACTCCCTCTGCCTTCACCAAGGCACCCTTCCTTCCAACAGCCTTGCCTGTGACTGTTTTAAAATCGCACTTCTTGTCAGCTGGCTTGTCTTCTGAAAGTCATTTCTTCCTCTCTCCAAGGAAGGACATCAGAAGAAGGGAATGTGACATCTAAACCTGTGATTGCAAGAGTAGAAATAGGGCCTATAATAAGCAATAAAAAAGAAAAGAAACTGCAGAAAGTTGTCTTAAGGCCTCAAATAATTGCATACAAAGATAAAATGTGAGGGACTTCACACATGCTAAGCACAGGACAAGTAGTACTTAACAAATTTCTGTCATGCCCACGGTCACCAGAACTCTTAGGGTGTCAGCAACGCCTACCTGAGTATGTGAAAAAAATATTTAAACCCCACTGGATTTACAGTGGTGGTTTTAACAATAGATCTACCAGCAACAGGACAGATGGGCTCACAGTGCAGGGTAGTAAGAATAGTCAAGCAAAAAGGGAATTCTTGGCAATATCTACTATTGTAAAGAAAATCAGTATATTCTAGCACTTGAGTAAGCAGAATCATCTGCAGAACAACTGTTCTAGTAAATGATATTAACAATTAATATACTACTGGCATAACTGCTCTAAAGTATTAAAATTTTAATTTGCATGAGTAGATATTCTGAAATCAGCTTTATAGATGTTACAGTAAAAAGAACTGGATTTCATAAAGCCCTGAATAATTACTAGTCCCTTGCTAAAAAGGAGGAGATTATTTACAACAAACAGCCTAACAGAAGAACACGACAAGCCAAAACCAACCACTTACAGACAGCAAAAGCATCCACTTACAGACAACATAAGGCAGGCAGAGTGTTAATCAGAAGACAGGAGTTGCTCAGGTCAGAGTGAACCTTTTCAAGAAGTAAGACATTGCTATAGGTGCCAGGCAAATTTTTTAACCTGTATCCCAAAACTAATAGAGGACTTGTTCGGTATTCACTGAAATTACACTTCTAACTCATACATTATACACTACAAAGACAAAATTGATGTTAGATACTGTCATGTGGATATTATGTTGTGACTTGAAATAGGTCATTCAGTGATGAGATGATTCAGTGGTAAGAATAACGAGCAATCATACACTCCAAAGCCAGGTAGCTATAAAATGCCAGCCTTCTCTCTTTTATTATTTCTTTTCATCTGATTTTAAAAATAGCGCCTTTTCATATTGTTTTGTAGTATTTTCACCCACTTCCAGAATATACATCATCACAAAGTTTACATTAAGCACATATTGGGGGTGTTAGAACACTCGCTACTCTACAGAAGGTCATTTCATGTTTGTTTTTACACTGAATACAACGAAAAGGTGGAACATCAGACAGTTTATTTGATATATTTATGGGTTTAGCATAATTACAACCATTGCAGTTACTACAGGGTCTACAGAGCTCTCTCTTTCCTCACTGTGTAATAACAAATTACTGGATACACAATATTCTACACTCTGCAAACAGACGTAGTAGACAGGTACAGAGGTTATTAGCAGCTCACAGATAATCCAGAGTTAGAGTTGCATCCCAATCATCTGAAAATGAGGCATACAATCCTATTTTTCTCCAAGAGATTAGAGCTTTAGGAATGAAATTTTCCGTCTCTGGAAATTTCTTACACATCTCTGTTTGCTTTTGCTCCATAAATACTTAATAAGTGGCCTTTAAATTGAACTCTGACTGAGTTCAATTTAAATGGGTTTAGTTTTAGGGTGGTTTGGTTTGGGAATTTTTTTATGCTTTGGCAGTTCTACTTTCCTTACTGTTGAGATGCCATACTGAAGATTTTCTGGGGATGGAGAATAAGAGTCTGAAACTTCTCATTCAAATAATGCTACGAATGCAAACAGCTCTGTTTGATTTCTCAGTGACCCAACTTACAAACTGCAATATTATATTATGGTACCAGAATCAGCTGTAAACCAATCAGCAGTTTGGAAACCATGTAGAAAAGATGCTTCCCACTGCTTCTGGTCCCTAAGCTAACTTGGGCAGGTTTAATTAGAGTGTCTGCGCTGGTTTTAGATGTAATCCAGAACCTAACAAAGTCCATTCAAACTGGACTAGCAGGTGGAGGTGGCCTGGTCTATCAGTGTATTTTGACTTCATCCAGCTTTAAGAATTTAAAATAATCTAGTTTGCAATATCACTTCCTAAAGCTGTGAACTCTTAAATATTTAACCTTGAGTCTAAAACCAAGAAAGGAGGAAAATTCCCCCACCCTTCAATGATTTTTAAATGGTAAAAGTGTCTTATTGCTAAGAGGTTTGTTTCTCCAGGAGAAACTCTGGAAAAGATGGAAAACACTGATACTCTAAATGAATACCCCTGTGCTCAGTCACTAGAGCTCTAAAATATCAATCTGTGATGCTTCCACCAAGACAAACCCACTTATTCTTTCTGCCCTGAGAGTCACGTGATTTAATAGCTCTTACAATTGGAAAAGAAGTGACTGGCTAAGACATCAGCTTTTCTCAAGTTTCGAGATGTATGTGGTTGGGTTTTTTCCTAAATTTTAAATTATTTTTATAGCCTTAGTTGTTTCTAGAAATACTCAAATATAACTTTTCGACATTACTGTTTGTGATGTAAGTAAAAATGTGGGGGTAAAGACTAAAGAGGGAAATTAAACACAAAAGGAAAGGAGCAAAATTGTCCCAAAAGGTTCAGATTTATACCTTGGATAAACGTGTACCTTATTATCATTATTTCTCAGTGTTTGGTTTGGAACGCATCTTACCAGGGTGGATTTTCTTCCCTTCCAACTCGTTTCTTTGTATCTCAAAAGCCACTGTTTGTTTAGGGAATGCTGCATTAGCCCTATTTTTCATTGGCCATTGCTAAAAATGCCTTCCTCAATCTCTTCATGCTGTTTCCTCTAACCAGCTGGGCCGTAATGAGAAAGCACCTCGGACTGATGACGTGCTATCAATAACTCTGTGCAGTTCAGTTTTACACCCCTATTAAATCTCTTTTGTAGTGCTGGCACTATTACTTTCCCTCTGTTCTCACTTTATCAACCACTACTTTAGCTGCAGTGTGTACATTTTTTTTCCTTTATGTTGCCTCATCCCAAGGCTGGATCCTCAGGCACTGTCAACTGGCCTATCCCTATTTCCCTCTGGCCTTCCAGCACAGAAGATTTTGGCTCACTAGATTTTTCTGATTTCACCAGATCATGTGCCAAGTTCTATTTGTTTCATAGTAGCAATAAATATTTCTCTGTTAAAACATCTGGAGCGATTTTCTATTACTTGACTGATTTTGCTCCCACACATGGTTCTGACCAGCAGAAATGGACCAAGTTATTAGACTGGACACTTTAATATCTTTCAAGTCTTTGTCTTCATTCTCATTACTGCCATGTCTGATGGTGCTAAAAGTGGGCTAAAATTTCAAGACCTTAAAATTAAATTTCCATCCAAATTAAAACTTTTAATTCAGAAAGTTTAATTCACTTAAAAATGTGGAACATAAACATGCAAAGTGCATCCTTCCATCTCTCAAGGATCACCACACAACTTGGATCAACAAACAGGACAACGTAAGTCAACAGAAACAGAAAAATAAATTAAGTTTTTAAGTTACTAAAAATTTATCAGTTTCAGCACATGCTTTTATAAATCTGAATCATTAAATAAAAATGGTTCTGTGTAATTTGGCAGTTTTGGTACTTTCAACCTTCTGCCAAAAATCCTAGGTATGGGAGACTTGGATGTTAGAGAAACAGTCTTAGGCCAGATATAGAAAACATAGGAGGAAGTTTCTGTCATGACTATGGAAAGAGATGGTAAAATGGAATATAATCTTCTCACAGAAAAGTTCATTGAAATAGTTACAGAATTTACTAGAGTAAAGACACAGTACAATCAGGAAATCAGAAAGTAATTCATTTCAGCAGATATGGAAAATGAAATGTAAGAGCAGCAGAACACTGATCAGGGATAAAAGGAGGGAGCCCAATTGCATTAAAATTGAGAGAGATAAAAGAACAGAATAATTGCTAAGGAAGTTCTGTATTTCTAGGTCTACTTTAAGCTGTTTTCATTCCATATTGTATTCAACAAGAAATAGAGAGCAAGTAAAAATCTGGGGTAGTAGCAAAAAGCAAGCCAGCTACGAGAAATTGAACAGAAAGCAATAAAGACAGAAGGTTCAATGATTATATTCAGCATATTGGAAAAATTCCTCAGGGCATACACAGAGAAACAGCAGCACAAAGACATGGAACTGTGAAGAAAGCACTCTTGATTAACCACACCTATTCCACAAATAGCTAGGCAAGGAGCAAGTTTCACTCATTTCAGCAAATCTAAAAAGATTTAGGGGGATTTAGTGCAAGAGAGGCAAGCAGATCCTCAGCTACATGAACTGACCCAGCACCTCACGATGTCAGTTCCCCAAATTGCTGTTACTGCCTGCTCCATGACAATTTGTGGCATACACACACTGAAAAGAGAAAACCCCGTGCAGGGATTTTTACGTATGCTTGCAGAAGCACCTCTCCCATTGATCTCCCAAGGCTTTAGAAAACAGATTTTATTTCAAGGAACAGTGCAATGAATTTCCTGAAAAGTGTCCTCTCTCCTGACACACCATGCTGCTTGTTGGGCCTGTGGATGGAGATTGATATAAAGATACCAGAATCCGTGTTTCAGGGAAGAATTGTCATGGTGTTTTTTTCCTTTCCCTATTCCAGAGGTAATCATTAATACTTCCCTACAATGTTCCTTCTAGACTACATATAAAGTTCTGTAGTGATTTGTCCAAAATGGCTCATTTTCCTCCTCTCTTTCCAGTCTCAGGCGTGGGTTGGACTCCCAGCTTTCTGCTGGATTTGTGGCACAGCCCTGCACATGTCACTCACTGAGTCAAACACAAACAGGCCTCTCAAAAACAGCAATAAGGAGATCGCCTATACCATGCATGAAGTCCTCTGGGGCCAATGGATGACAATCACTAATTGCTTCAGTGCTAAATATTATACTGAGCAATTTCCTAATTATTCTAATCGTGTCTTTGATATCCTTAATTAAGTGTGTTTCCAGAGTACGCTTTGAAGCTCCTTTTCACTGGCACATCCCCTAGCTCATCAATAGACTTGTGGGAAGTAGCTTTACTATCCATAAGTAGACAAGAAAAACATTTCTGTCATTGCCTCAGAGGAAAACAAGAACGGAAAATAAACACATGCACCATTTGTATTTAATGACAACAGGGCATTAGCTGGGAACAGAATTGAACTCAAAGCACTCCAGACAAGGCTCCACCAAGCCCTGTAAGGGGACTGTCAATTAATGTGCTGGCTGTTTTACCTTTTTTCAGACTGCTCTCTTCAAGGCTTTTTAATCCATAGTTTGAAAGTCAAAGGCCCCTGCACTTAAAAAACTTGTGCATGAGTTTTGCCCATGTCCCTTTATTAATATATCCCCTGATGGGCAAGAAATACATGGAACTTGCTTCTAATTTGATCTTTTAGATTCCTCCTTTTAATACCCTCTGAACTTCTGCTGACTCACTGTGTTTCTTTATGGGAGATAGCAAGCAGAGCTTCTTCATCATTAGTGTCCTTTGATCCTGCTTTCTGTCTTGCCTGCCTCTCCCTCATCTGTTCTGTACATCTTGTAAGTGCCCTTTGATCTCTTGCCACTCATCTCCCTCTTTCATTCTTGCACTAGGAAAGAAACTGCCTATTCCAAATTTTTATTTCCAAATTTACAGGTGGACCTCTCTTTTTGAAATAACCTCTGCATTACAATAAGTTCTAATAGTTTGAGAAGTTATTTGTTTTGTCTCTACGAGCTTCAGCTTATTTTCTTCCACTTGTAACATTATTTCCTTTGTGAGGGCAGGTTTAATCTTCCTTTGTATATTTTCCAACCTATGTCTTGCTTTGTTGTTACATATGCTACCCTGATATATATATATATATATATATATGTGTGTGTGTGTATGTAGGTATGTATGAGGTATCTGGAAAGATTTCTAGCACTTCTTTTACCTCTATACATTAATTCTCATATATTGGAAGGCAGCTGGGGAGTTTGGTTTGGAACCTGACATCTCTCAGCTGGACCACAGGTGCTGCATGTGCACTTCTCACCTAAATACCAGCTGAAGGAAGGTGCAGGAGTGACAGACATCTGAGTTCACAAAATGTTTATACTTTGAGTGGAGAACATGCACCATCCTCTTGAAATGCTACTATTGAAGTAGTGTTTACTGTTATTTACCAAATAATTCTCATCTCACCACCTGGAGGCTCCCAGTGTCATCAAAGCTGCTGGTTTTGTTTTATTTAATTACAGAGAGAGCAGAGCAGATGGGGCAGCTCTTTCTCTAGGAAGGGTAAGTGTGCCTCTTGCATGCCTACCTGACACCTTAACCCTTTCCCCACAGAGCTTCACAAATCCCAGTTGCCGATCCCACAGAAACCAATCACGGAAAGCCCTAACAGCAGGGGAACATGAGGAAGGACTGATGATTTTCTGTGATTCTCACACGTGAACTGCAGCACCCTAAAAACAGAGAGCTACTCTGTCTGGAGCCTGCTGCAACCTCCAAGACAGACTTCAGTGCAACCTCTTGCTCCCACAGCTCTTGGAGTGAAGTCCCTCCCAAGCTGCTTCTTGGATGAAGTATCTTTTCCTTCCCATGCTTCCGATGGAATTTTATGTGCCATAACTCAGCTTTGGAATACCACCCAATCACACTCGCTGAAATCTTGATAAATCGATGCAAACAAACTGGCTGTGAACACCTCAGCACTTGAGAGCTCAGCTCTCCCTGACAGTAAATAAACCATGTCCCAGTAACTTCCTCCAGTTGCCATGAGGATTGGGATGGACAGTCCTACAAAGGAGGCCGCTGAACTTCCACCAGTAACACTCAGACAGTATTTCCTTGTAGCACTAGAAACACAGAAATAAACATTCCATGGACCAAAACCAGAAGAGGCAGTCAGAGTACAGAAAGTCCTACAGCTGTCCCTGGCAAAACCTGGACCCGGACTACTTCTCCCACTGATTTTTAAGATGTTGCCGTTTGCTTTTAGGCATTCAATACAGACTGCTCATGTGCCACTTCCAAATCGCAAGTCTCTCTACACATTTGCCTATTTCTTCTGACTTAATTTTCACCTGTTTTCCCCTCAGTATGTCTAGGTGCTTAGCACAGGTTGGTAGAAAATATCCAACTCCCTTCCTTTCAAAAATTCTAATTTTCCAGTGCCAGTAAGCATGACACCTCCAACTGAGTCATTCAAAAGTCTTTTTTAAACAGCAGTCTGAGGAGATGGCTTTCAAACTTCTTGTGTGCCACATACTTACTGTGACGTCTGACAGAGAAAAATGTGGCTTGGCAACACTGCTTAGTCCACATTGAAAAAGGAAAATTGAAATGATACTTCTAAGAAGATTAGTTAATGATCAATAGCGACAGGTAGCTATAAACACACTAATGGAGACCCTCTCATATTGTCTCTCATCTGGTGAAGCCCTCCCAGAACTGCATTTCCGGAAAACTAATTTGTTCCAACTCCCACTCTGGGCAAGTTACCACAAAAACAACATGAGACAGAAAAACAAAGCCAAGGAAATGTCCCATAAAGAGAAATATGAGCAGCTGCAGTGCTAGACAAAACCGCACTAACCCAGCTGTAAAGAAAAGGAGAAGACTTTCACAAAAGGGATTGTGAAGTCCATGGAATAAAATAAGAAGCTGCTCCAAATGGAATCTTCTCTGTTGGAAATGAGTAACTGCAGAGTAAGAGGTCTCAAGAGACAGGAAGACCAGAGAGAGGAGACAGGTGAAAAATTATGTACAGGCTGGAAAACACTTCTTCTGGCA
This sequence comes from Callaeas wilsoni, assembly GCA_013398955.1. Taxonomy (NCBI): domain Eukaryota; kingdom Metazoa; phylum Chordata; class Aves; order Passeriformes; family Callaeidae; genus Callaeas; species Callaeas wilsoni. The sequence continues at coordinate 14,255 of VWPU01017895.1, forward strand.
AATGCCCACAGGTTTGGCCATGAAGAAGAGTCAAGATCCTGCTTTTTTTTCTGACTTAGTAATTCTGTGTTCCCAAAAGCGGTCCTAATATAAGCAGATCACAATTTCCACCTGAAAATTTCACATTTCTTGACTTCTTAAATAAACCTTTACTATATAAGAAGTCAAATTTTGTGCATGCTTTGGTGTGTACAAAGACACCACTTCTCCAAAAAACACCACTTGAAGGTATGGATTTTAAATTCAGGAATATTAAGCACTTAACACATAGATAATAGCAGAATCAGGACCACCGCATAAATATCAAGACTATCTTTGAGGGGAAGTTCAGAACTGCAGCTCTGAGCACTCTCAGGCATAACTTAAAATACAAAAGAGCCTATCGGAAAGTAAATTGTCATTTACAGTTAATGTTGTTTTTCAGTAAAAGAACATAGCTGTAAGTTTATAGAAAGCAAATTATCATAAGCAAATAAGAAATCTAAATATCTTAAATAAGCTACAAAAATTAAATCTAAATGTACTAAATAAAGTGAAATTTCATTAGCCAATTATTTTATGGTCAGAATATAAGGGTAATTGTATAATGAAGATAAAAATGAAGATAAAAAATGCAGTTTATAGGAGATTAAAAAAATTTTTTTTGAGCCATGGTAGAACTGACAATGCAGCACCATCAACTGAAAACAAATTAAGTTTCAGCACTCAGTTTGGAACAGATAAGGCCCCAGTCTATATTTCCTGAGACCTAAAAATTATAATTTAAATCAAGATATGCATGGGCAGACAAAATCAACATCAGTCTCTAAAGAAAAAGGACCACAATCCTCAATGCCTTCTTGAAATCTTAGACATAAAATAACTACATATCTGCTCTGTGTCACTGCACCCAGAATAGGCTGAGTCTATTCCTTACATCCCAGAACTCCAGAAGAAAGTTGAAAGTTTGCCAGACCCACTTTATCATTCAAAACTTTCATTCTGTGTAGGCAATGCTGTACCCATTTGAAAAGTGTATCAGTCAAGATTACCTCTGTTTTTTCCGCAAAATAATAGGGAATAAATGACATATGCAATAGCGGTTCTACTCAATAGATGAGGTAAGCAAATTTGGGTGATTCTGGGAGTGAATTTTCTTCTGGATTTGTCCTACTTTTCACCTTTACAATCTGATAGAACAGAGGTGCCACACTGCTCCAACATTTCACTAACACCAGAGTTCTGGCTTTGGTCCTTGACAAAAACACTTCCTTTACTCACAGTTCCTAATCTGCTTTTAAGAAAATGTTACCACACAGAAAATTCTTTGCCATGGTGAGAGACCCCAGAGCTGCTCTGCAGCCTCCACTCCAACCTGCACTGCAAGTTTCCATGGAGATTTGTGAAGGAAGAACTGAACCTGCTATGTCAAATCTGGAGATCACAAACATTTTCCTTCCAATATTTAAGGAAGCAAATCCAGAAGGAACATGTTGCCCTTAAGGTCCTTTCCTTGATTCATAGTTCCAGCCTCCTGTCTGATCTTGAGAAAAGTTAACACCTTTGAGCCCCAGTTTCTCTTAAATTACTTATAACAGTTCTTCCCTTCTGCCATGCTTTGTCTGTCTTGTATATTTTAAAGGTATGATCTCCAGAACAAAGAGGCTCTGGCTAAAATTTTGCACCTCACTTAGAGAAGAGGAAAAAGAAGAAAAAGAAAGGAAACATTCTTAGTTAGAGAGTTCTCTAAAGGAACCACAGACTGGTTTTCATACCATTTAATGCCAGAGTGATAGTTTCCTACAAGTGTGGTAAAAACTGCTGATCTGAGTCAAGTTCAAAGCAGAACCAGCTTCATTATGGTGGTATGTCATGTCTGCATTTTTAATCAGGTAATGCTAAATAAATAATTAAAACAATTAACTGCATCTTGTAAGGCACTGAATACACACAGAGCAACACCAAATTGCTTGCAAATATTACATATGGTTTGATTTCTTATTATACTTTGGGGAAAGCCGAATACACTGACAATAAACTGATCTAAGATTTTTGTCTAACAGCACATGGAAACTTTAAATAGCAGGGATTGAGGCAAAGGGAAGCATCTAAAGAAACATACATGCCAACCATTCTATTTTCCAGAGGAATGTAACTCCTCCTTCTGCCTCGAATTCTTTATAGATTTTTGTCAACATCTTACATTTTGCACCCATAAGAAAGCAGTTTTCTCTTTTCTTAAGCTTGAAATACAATTTCTCTAAGGTTATCTATCAGCACATTTTTATCCTTTGATTTCTTTTTACATTACTTCATCAAAGTAGGGCTCAGTAAATTGAGCCTAAAGAGCAGTGCAAGATGAAATGCTGCAGAAAACGAATATTCTCATTTCCCCCTAACATTGAAATATATATATATTAAAGATGAATTGGAAGAAAAAAACTAATTTTATTTACCATGCTTAGCTTTGTTCCTGCACTTAGCTTAATGGAGATCAGAGGTGGAAAGGCAGTTAAAAGAGTAGGTTTCACAATTTTATAACATTCTAATTTACCAACCTTTCATGGGATATATGTAAAAGTTTGAAATTTACCAGTCAAAAACTATAAATCCATCTGTTGTCCTTCCTCTTTAAAACAAGGATCATTAGAAATAACGATAATTTCCTTCCTTTCCTGTTATCTCCTCACCTGTATCTTTCCTCCCTTTCAAACCTATTAGTGTATTTTCATGCTGTTACTTTCTCCAGTGTGTAGGGCTGGCAGTAAAAATCCTGCATGGGAAACATCAGAAGATTTTTGGAAGACATAAAGTGATGGCAATCCTTTGAAAACAATTTTTCACAAAAGTTCACTAATGAACTGATCATTGCAGGGCCATGCAAGTTCCAAAAGGAAAGAGAGATGAGAATGGTAAAGCAGTTCAGTGTGTATTTTAAACTGCAGCACGGTACATTTGTTTTGGCATTTAAATTCCTCATTTCCCCAAGGACAAAGCATGCACGTCTCAAGTAATGATGCCCAGATGCTCCATGGATATGGCTAAGCAGTCAAGCTTCTTGCTGGTGTACACTGGCAGTTTCCCTGAACTCCCAGATGTGCTGTTGAAAACTCACGAGCTATTTCATCCACACCAACTCCAACAGGTCCAGAAGTCTTCCTAAGCTACTTTTGCAGCAATAATATTTACCATTTTGATTTTGAAATTTGCTTCCTGGAAGTCTGCAGTATTTATCCAAAATACATTACTTTGCACCCATTCATGCCATTAAAAGTCTGCTAGTGAAAGAAAATCTCCAAGGAGTGTGAATACTGCCAAAGCAAACATGATACCAAGTCAAGGAAATATTTGGAGAATTCTTTTCAGCACCCACCAAGCTTTAGTGTCAACATATTTCAAATCACTGCAATTAGCACAATCTTGAGGCTTCAAGATTGTGATGTAGGAAAACATCCTAAAAGAAGGAAGGGACCTTTCTTGACTTGCTAGAATGATTAGGGAGGAGACTGGAAATGAACAAGCAGCACATGACATTTCCAGAGTTACACAAGTTTAGCAGAAAGAGCTGCTCCATTAGTTCACTTAACAGAACATTCTGTCACACTCAGCTTCCTCTGAGGCTTTGTAGAAGAAAAGAGGAATTATTTTCCTTTAAATAGAATCAAAATCTAAAAAAAAAAAATATATATAAAATATTGTAATTATTATGAGACTGAGTTTGTAGCCAGAATTCATAGGACTTGGCCTATATTTTAGACACAGTTGCATTATAAATTTAAGGCCATAATCAGTATATATGTTCAAACCTAGGGCAGCTTATATGGAAAATGGACACTTCTCGATTTCCAGAGGAAGGGGGTTTAGTATTTTTTTTAATCTCTAAACACCACTGAAATTCTACAGGCAGATGAAATTCATCTGTTTATTTTGGTCACTATAGAATTCAAACGTGAAGGTATCTTCTCTTTTCTTAGATTATCTAAGCCCATATCAGCCAAAATATATCCAACTCTCTTAATGATGTAATAAAATGGAAGGCAAGATTAATGGGGAGAAAGGGAGAATGGAAGGGAAGAAAGGGGAAGACAAGAATAAATGTAAAAAACATTATTTGCAATAAAGCTTAGAAAGGAAACCTTTCCTTGAATTAAGAAGCAACACACTAAACCAAGTAGTAATTTCATTTTCTCATAGGAAAAACAATTATTCACACAATGCAAAGTTCTGAAATCATTATATTTGCTGTAATTCTTGATTTAAACCTAAATAGCTCATGGGTTTTCATGAAATAAAGGCACTTTATTGTCTCATTTGCAAACAGAATCTTGAGCACCTACAAGACAGTGACAGGGCAGAGCAAATCAGGGCAGGATTATCTTCCCTCTTATTTTCCTATTATCAATTTACTCGAAGGAAAATTACACTGGAAAGGTCATCACACTGGAGAAAGCAGGTCAGGGTTTTCAAGACCAACAAAACACACAAGCTTGCCATTTACTGTGAAAATTTAACAGTAATCCTTCTGAAAGAGCAAGTTTTAATCTTGCTGCCATTGCAGCTTCCGATTTTCTACCGCTTCCTTGTACTTTGATTTCCATTCAAATTATTTAATGAAAGGATGATAAATTCTTGACCTTCCTCTCATGGGCAGTCTCCTCTGACATTTGGTAATGTTCCCTGATAGGACATTGTACCTGGAGGGATTAATACTGTATATTAACCTTCTAAACTGAACCCATTAGAAGAATGTAAATTAGGCAAGTCCTCTTGCTGTACTTTTACCTTTTGATAATTCACCATTGACAAAATTTCTGAGGCTAACCAAGAGCTGGAAGCTTTCTTTTTCACATGTGGAGCATTTTGAATGTTTTCTGATATGCTACAGCTTGTTCTGCTTCCTGGGAGAATCACAAAGGTATGTTTCAACCCAGCTGTTCTTGTATGAATCAGTACAACTGTAGGATGTTTTGATTTGTTTTTTTTTTATTTCAACTTTTTAAAATTTTTTTTGAGGTTGCTACCACAGACCATGGTGTCAGGACAGGCTGCTGTGGTCTGTGACTGGCTTCGTGCATAAGGGAAGCCATGGGACTCCACTGAAATGTTTCTGCTTGGACTATCCTGTGCAATCTCAGGAGCAAACCCATTCTTCCTTTTTAGAATCCCAGAGGGTGCTCAGACAGCCACCATACTTGTCAAGCTAAAGTTAACTATATTCCCTGTTCATGTGTTTTATTTCACCTCTGGGTTTGTCACCTTAAACTCCCAGCCTTCTGACTTAGGTATTCTCCTCCCTGCCTGCCTAAACAGCCCTGCAGTGCCAACTCTTTGTTCATGGACCATTTGCTGTGTTCTGCATCTACACCTCCCAGAGGAGAACATGTGGTGGCATGGCCGAACCCACTATGCCTTTCCTGAAAGAAGCCCTGGAAGTCTAAGCTGTTTCCAGGTGTGGATTTGGCTGGGTCAGTATTAATTTGCACTCATTAGTTCATTAGTGACCACAAGTACTAAATGTACAGATGAGGTACCTTCTGTACCCCAAAGGTGGGATAATTACTCAGGTGTCAACCAAAGTCTCATGGTCACAACATCATCCTCATTTGTCACCCGGGTGGTAAATCACAAGACTTTCAAGAGAAAACTTGCCAGAAGAGAATCCCCCATCCTTACTGTCGTTGACTCCACAGAATAATTCCCCACTAAAAGACAGTTTTCTTTGCTCTTTTCAGTATGCCAAGCCAAACCAGGTTATTCCACATCAGCCATCTTCTCTCCTTCAGCAGTTGTCATATTCCCAATACTTGCACTGCTCTACACTTCACCCCTGTTTCACACCTTTCGTTAAGCTAAGTCTAGAAAGAGGCAAAGAGAAAGGAAAGATTTCAGACAGGAGTCAGGCCGTCATGTTTCCAGATCAGGTCTGGGGCACACCACTTAGCTATTTTTCATCCATATATTGTATAACAATTTGATTTTGTGTCATTTTTATTCCTAATGAGAAAATTGTGGAGAATTAATGCAAGTCTTATCAAATTTTAATTCCATTGCCATTAAATTACCAATGCTTTCAAATCAATAGTAACAGACTTTTGTCCAAGGCAGATGCCGGACTGATTGGTCAAGAACTACAAAGAACAGTCTCTTTAATGTATTTAAATGCTGCAAACTTATTTTCTTTCATTTCAGGGAAGTTTGTCATGATTTTGAAAACTTATTGTCTTGGGGTGACTGAGCTAGCCGGGCCCGCTTGTCTGGCAGGCAAGAGAAAGAGAATGAGACGCCCCTCTTGGGTTCTTTCCTCCTGGATTTGTGTCCAAACCGGCACACTTATCAACAGCTCTGGAAGGATTTTTGCAAATTTAGATCTGTAGAATACAGAATATTAACAGTTGCTGTTGAGGAACCTTTTGACCTGCTCCTCTCCTGTAAGGGACTGGGGTCCAGAGCTCATTTGAAGACAGACTCAATAAAGCACAGGGCTCCATGCATGCAATGCTGTGTGAGCCCATGAGAAATTGGACTGAAGGGCTGTGACTCCAGTTTTTATTTATATCCTTTTAGGCTCCTGCTGTTCCCTAAGGAGTGCCAAGGGATGAGCAGGGTGCTTATGGAGTGAGTTATGCCTCACTGAACTTCTCACATTGCGTAAACAAGAAGAGAACCAAAGAAAAGTACAGAGTAGTTTTTGTGGATATTTACTGAATATTTCTAACCAGTTCTGAGTTATCATTCTTAATTTTTTGTCTAAATGCAGTTCATGTGGCCAATAATAGTTTCATCTTTGAGAAACTGGCAAGCTCTGAATATTATTAGTCTCTGAGGTATCAGTCTTTTGGCAGCAGATTATGCCATTTCTAGAGCAATTTGACACTTCTCAAATTTTCCTCACTTGCTGCTTCCTGATTATTCTCTTTACTACAGTAATAAAAACTCCTCCCTCAGGTGTCATTAATAGTAACTCAATTGAATTAAAGCCTGTGAGTAAGCAAACATTCTCTGTTTTGTTACCCATGAAGTAGATAAAGAATTTTCATTACAGCACATGAAAGAATTTAGTTTAACTTCTCTGACAAGTTTTGCAAATGCAGGGGTCTGTTCTGAATTTGCAGTCCTTTGGCTCTACCATCCACTTTCCATCCACTCAGTAGGAAACCCGAAGGAAGGTGGAACAAGGTTTTCGGAATGGAATAACGTAACTTTTTTTCAGCACAGCCTATTAGGTGATTTGATTTCAATATAGCCATTGGGACTCTGGGGATTCAGTAAATAGTCATCATTTCTTCACTGATGCTGGGCCTACAGTCAGTCAAACAGTCAATACTACCATGAGTAAAGATTTCTAAGTGATGGAGCATTCAGTATCTTAGCAAAAAACCCCTTGATTTCATTGTGATGGATTATGACACAATTCTGATCAGTAACAAAAGCAATTGTGGACAGAGCGTTTTTAAAAAAACAAACCCTACTTTACTGGGAATTTCACATGTGGTAATGCCAACATGGACAATAAGACAACTGCCTCCAGTCTCCTGAAAAGGAAGGGTGAATTGCTCTCTGACTGACAATGAGAATTATTTACAAAAGTCTTTCCAATAGTGACTTCAGATTTATTGGTTGAAACTCAAACCAGTGCATTGTCATACCCAGGCAGACACATCAGTGGGATCCTGGACCACTCAGGGAATTAACAATTGGACTTTCATCCTTGTATCTCCCTCACTGCTTAAATTTGATGGCTTATTTGGTTCATAGACTGTATGCAAAGCTGTAATTTAATAAAACTCAGTCTAGCACTGAATTGTAAACTGTGTGGATTACTTAAATGCCCCTTTATTTTTCAGCTGATGATCTTCTGCAAAGTCATGTTAGATATTATGATAATGCCTGCTTGCAGACTCAGAATGTTGAGTACATGTGTGTGTGGGATACAGGGGTATTTTAAACAGCATTTCATGAAGTTTTGGGCTATTTTGAATACTATACACCTCAATCTTTCTCCCAACTGTCTCACAGCAAAGCAGAAAGAGAGTTAACTAAATAAGTTCATCGTGAAGAGATTCAGAGCATGTTTTGTTGAGGAAGACTCAATGTTTTAAGTGTGCACACCTGAAACACTGTCTAAAGTAAGTTAGAAGATGCATAGAAAAGACAAATCACAATGTAAAAACAAAATGTGCAATGGCATTTCTTACCACTCACTGGGTTCAGGAATTTCTGACATGATGGGACGATTCTTGAAGAGATCAAGGTGTTACAGATGTGAACTACATAAATATCTGCTTCTTAAGGCTGCCCTTGACAATAGGCACCCAGTAGGTATTGAGTACTCGCCCTTGCATTACTTCTTGGGGTTTTCCTCTCTTTGCTTCACCTATAAAACCTTCTTTATCTTGTCCAATGATTTTTCTCACTTTCAATCTCCCTATTCTCTCCCACATCTTGGAGGGATGGGATAGGGAGTGAAGTGAGCAAGCAACCCTGTGGGTGCCAGGGTCAACATACCACAAAAGGTGATATTGTATCTTCATCCCTTTTTCACCTTAAATACTTGATGTATTGCTCTTTAAATATTGCTGAAATCAGTAATGTCTCTAAAGTCAGAATGAATTTGGAAGCCAGCTGGCAATATTCAGGTTATCAGCATGTAGGTTGTAATGACAGACAGAATTAGCTACCATTCTATTTTTTTTAAAAAGTTTGGTAAGAATTTAACTCAAGGCAAGACTCGGTTCATATGCAAATATCTACAAAGTTCATTGACTCACAGATTTTCACCCAACTCTCAGTCTGGTTTAGAAAACATCGAGCATCAAAAGGCAATAAAGTCTAGACTTAATAAAAGGGCTGTAAAAATGAAGGTGGCAAGCAAACAGTGACTCAAAATTTACATCAGTCTCAAAGATCTTCATACACCTGAATTTAATGAAAGTGTTGAGATTGACTTCTGAGGTTAATACGATTAAACTTTAATCAGAAGACAAAAAAAAAAAAAAAAAAATCAAAGAAAGCAAACTGAGTGACTACACATTTCCATAAGCTAGATAAATTGGAATGTACTAACTTTACCAGGAAGCAAATTTTCTTAATATGCCCACCTAAAGGAAAAAAAGGAGCAGCAGATTAATATTTGGAAGCACACAGTCAGCTGTGCTAGGTATGGAAAATAATTGTTTTCTAAAGTTCTCATATACATGCAGTGGTATAGATTCTGTCCTCTTCTATTTTTGGAAGATAAGGGAATATCCTATTGTTTTTTAATTCTTTTATTCATCAGCAAAATTTGATCTGGAGAGAAGCAGAACAAGGCCTGTAAGAGCAGAGAGAGAAAAAGACAGGAGAACTGTAACAAAGATGTGCCATGGACAGAAATTATTAGAGGCTAAACTGGGGAGATTCTTTTTTTATTTTGCTGCAGGCATTTGATAACAAGAAACATTCTCAGCAAGACAGATGGGACTCAAAATCTGAGTTCAGGAACTGCAGAAGTATGTTTCAGGAGGCTGTAAGGGACAACACAAAATAAAGACATTTGCCATCAGTTCACTGAATCTCAAAAAAAGGAAAAATCCCCTCCATGTGTAGATCGCAACTTTCCTGACTGTTACTCGAGTCTACATGATCAGGAAGCTTAAATTACCACTTAATTTCTGTATGACTGTAGCCTTCCACTGACAACAAGCTGATGTTTACTTCATGTTCCTCTCTACCTCGCAGCAGTGTTTTTTAAGCAAGGGGCACACAATTCATTGGCTTAGTTCTGTTCCTGTTCCTTGGTGTCCAACATTTTGTGACAAACTTCACCTCCAGAGAGAGGCCTATCTAACACCTATGAGCATCACTTTGAATCCTTATGGAAGCCTCCCAGTAAATCTTGCTGCTTCACAAGGTAGACAGTGAATGAAGCTCACTGATGACATTTTCCCCTACCTACAAGCAGCAACACCCATTCTGGTTCTCGGTGGTCTGCTAATCAGAAATGCCTTCAGGATCAAAAACTTTAATGGCTCTGAGGATTGTGCAATTAAAATTCTCAGCTCAAGCAATATTCTAAGCAGCTCAAAATGGATAGAGATCACATTTACAGAGCAAAAAGTGTAAAGTGACATTTAAAGTAAACACATTTTAAGCACATATTGCTGATTGCAGCAGTTTTCAAGGAGCATTTAGTTCTTTCACTTTGCATATCTCTATCAGTGTGTGTGGTGACTGTTGCATGCAGGTCTAGCAATTTAAAGAAACAGAAGTCAGATCTGATTCAACGTGACATCCACTAGACTCGCCCACGCTCCAGTCAAAATGGCAGAAATCTGAGCTGAACTGGAGAGCAGAAGCAGACTGAGTCAGCACTTCACCTGACACAACCCAGCTTTCCCTGGCATTTCTCTGCACTGCACAAGAATGATAAAAGTAGCCCTAGTGTGAAGATATTCTACATAATTCTAAGATACTACAATTATATTGCATAAAATTCGCATTAAAATTATCTCCTCACTTTGTTTACTTGCCCAACTGATTGGTCATAACAATTTAGATTGAAGATTGCTCTAAAAGCATTTTAAAATGTTGACTGTTTTGTTTTTGTTTAGAAGAAAAATTACATCCCATTAAATTTCTCTTTGATGTTCTGGCTGGGTCAGTACATGCTGTCCTTTATTTTCAAAACAAGGACATTTATCTGCAGGCACACAAATCAATAATGAGCATTAAAGATAAAATACTGCAGAAACAATCATGTAAATTATTGCAATATCAAAGTAAGGCTCAGCATGACATCTAGCTTTTGGTGTCTGGTATGCAGGGAGGAAACCACAACTATATTTTAAATGAGGGCTGAAGATCATTTTATTCAGCAGGAAACTTAAGGGAAGTCTGTAGGGAAATGCTGAGCAAAGCCACTGTAAAGTCTGAGCCACTAAGGAGTGATATTTAAGAATATTCTTCAGAGAGCAGAAGTTTAGAAGCCCTCTTCCAAATTTCTGAGCACTTTCCTTTAAGACAAGAAAAAGCTCCATGCCTACCTTTCCTTTAGCTTACTTATGGTAAAGCCAGGTCACTCCTTATCCCAGTGCCTATTTTCTCATGTGTCTTAATTAGTCCTTCCTTCAAACTTTGCTCTAAACCATGCATGCAGCTGAGGTGAGATTAATGGCCTGTCCTTTCCCACATCACTTCTTCTCCCTTCCCAAATAAAGGTACTGCATTTGCAATTCCATAGTCATATCCATTCTCCCCAAAGGTTTATTAAAGATCCTCAGCCACAGTCCTGCAATTTCCCGTGCCAGCCCTTTCAGCGTTCTGTGATGGGAATTAGCTGGTCTCCTGACTTGATAAGGATTAAGTTCTTTGAGTTCTCATCTAGAAAATGTTAATTTCTATTTCTACAACCTCACAGCTGCTTGCCTTTGCTCGATGGTCATCATCCTAGGACTGCTCAATCCCAGCACAAACCACTCAGTTCAACTCCTATCTACACTTGGATTATGTTCCCCTCTCCTTCACTGTACAGCAAACCATTCAGTCATTGCTCTTTTTGGTTTCTAAGGCTGAAGAATATTTTGCCATTTCCTATTAATATTTCTTTCAAGGTCTCTCTCAGTCTGGCTTGTGGCAATTGTCATTTTATTCCTGTATTCCTTGACTTGTCAAATCTGGCTTATGGAGAGAACTTTCTCCCTTTCTCTGAGTAAGGATTGTGCTCAAATCTTTCCTTTCATTCTTTGGAGTTTAAATCCCGACTAGTGGTGTTGGACATTATAACCAAGCAGTAAGAAAAAATGAAGTAATACAGGCACAAATAATGAAACCTACGCATTTGTGGCATGACATCACACGAAAGGATTACATGGACTGGCTCTTGCCAGCTGAAAAGAAGAAACCATGAAGATTGACAGATATGACAATACAAAAGAAATCCCGAGGGTCCCAGGTATAATATGGTTTATGTATGTGAGGCTTCCCTCATTCAGGCATTCGGATCAGGAAAAGCTCCATGGAAGTCAAAGGAATCACTTTCTATTAACTATGGAGTAATACAGAGTGGAGTTCAAACTGCTGAAATGAAAGCAAAACCAGTCTGAGCAGCCACATCCTGACTTCAGTTCACTGACAGCCCCCTTTGAATGGGCCATCTGCAAGCAGGGTCGGGAATTGTGGAAATAGATAATACCCCTCTGTTCAGCTGCAGTAGCCCAATATATTTAATGTAACTCAAGGAACATTGAGAGATGCATGGTTTATTACTCTGTTAAAGTTATGCACCACAGACTCTGGGGGAAAAAAAACACTGAGTAAATCTCATGAGTGTATTACACAAATTCATGTAAGCCTTTCCTGTACATCTCTGGCAATTTTCAGGCCCCTCATTAATTCTACTCACAACTCAAAGTAAATCCATTGTAAATAGCAGTGCAGATCCCCTTTAAATGTGGTCTTGGAGTCAGATGAGAAATCACCAAAACTGCCCATTTGAATTCAGGGCAGAGGATAAGCAACAGGCACCATTTGGCTGAAGAGACGCTGATTTTTATTGACAGGAATGACATGAGGTATTACAGAATACCTGAGTATAAGAGAAGAACTGAGAGAAGATTTCTCTCTGGGTGTGCTGCTCTGACAGCTCTCTGAAAGTGGCACTAAATGCCAAAGTCAGCTGAAGTATATTCATCCTCAGTAGGAATAACAGCAAAAAAGTTGTGCACAATAGACTTTCCCATTAAAAAAAAGAAAGAATTATTCCATCTCCAAGTGATCATGTCACTCTCAGTAAGCAATAAATCCAGCTGACCTCATCTTGGGAGTAGGAATAACTGTAGCTACAAAGGAGTGTTAAAATACAGCCCTCTGACTGCATGCTGGGCTGGGTGGAAGTGGATGCTCTGGCCTGTTGAACCTGCTGCTGGAAACAGACTGCTGTAATCTGAATCCCATTTTCCTAAAGAACCATCCCTCCTCTCCTGATGTATGCTGCCCCAACACAGCTTTCCAGGTGGCTCTTCCTACAGTTCTTCAAGTCTTCCAAACTGGGTGGCCTGCTCTTTGTTACCTGCCAGCTTTTTCCCTGTGTTTTTGCCCCTGGTAGTGCTCAGGCACTGGAAGCTTCTATAAGCACACATTGACCTGAACCGCATCATCCACCTTAATCCAGCTCTCTTTTCAAAACTTGGTTTCCAAAATCAATTTCATTACTGCTGAAATGATAGAAAATAAGGATGGTGTGGAGAAGGATCACGAGGAGTAAACATGGCTGCAGATTTTTGAGGTCTGTGATACAATACAGGTATTTAGAAGCAGACAACCCACAATTTACAAGAGTTGCAACTTTACCCAATACTGCTCTTCTTACCTGACTATCAGCAAGGTTCTCTCAGGCTCTCTCACTGTCGATAGCACTGATTCCTGTGCACCAGCACTACCAACTCCTCCTCTACCACGACGACTATTTCTCCTTTAGTCTCACCTACTGCTATTTGCCTAATTATCACTTCTCTCCTCCTTATCTTCACCTGCTAATCTGGCAATCCCAGCTGATCCTCATGATCCCCTTTTTGCCTCCTCAGAATTTCTGAAGGAAAAAACAAGATCAGGTGTCTGCTATAGGTTTATCCTCTCAGCATTTGGTTCAGTAAGTGAACCTCTCCTCTCCCTTGAGTTCAATCCCATGTTGCCATGGGTGTGGACTGCTTTGCTGCTGTGGCATGTAGATATTTATGTTTAGTCAGAGCACAAATGGATCAAGTGGACCTTCTGGGATCAAACATGCAGTCTGGTGGGAGCAAAGCATCCAGCTAACTTGACTGGAGTAGGCTGAGAGGTGTGGCAGGGGAGTATGAGAGGTCAGCACGGGACACCTCCCAACAAACCAGATTGCTCAAAGCCCCATCCAGCCTGGCTTTGAACGCTTCCTGGGATGGAGCATCCATAGGTTCTCTGGGCGATCTGTTCCAGTGCCTTACCACCCTCACAGTGTATGTTTAAAACCATTCCTCCGCGCCCTATCAATGTCTGTATAAAATTCAATCTCTCACTTTCATGTGTTTTATCACTATATCAGCTTTTCCTGGTTTCTGTGATTTTGTTTTTTCATTCTCTTTACTCAGATTATCCCTCAGCAAATTCATCTAACTCCTTTTGTTTTTGTAAGGGGCTTCCACTTCCAGGATAACCCAGGGTAACACAAGATCAGAAATACAGATATCTTCACCTTGCCATCACCCCAAGGACCTCTGTATAACTCATATTTGTCTCCTGGGAAATTCATATCTTGACCAACACATCAGTGATTCTTTGCCATGAAGGGAAGCATAAGAAAACCTAAAAAGAGTTCCAAATCCCTCCTTTTCACAGGCTCTTTCTCTTTTTCCGATCATTATAACTCACCGTTTTGCTTGTTGTTCAGGATGATAAAACCCTGCCTCGTCTTCAATTCTGAGTATACATCCAGGTTCTGTACAGCCAGCTTGTGAATAACTTTTTAGTGAAAAACATTCCTGTCTGGTTACATGCTACCAAAATTCGGTTTTAGACACCCACTTCCATCTTGCTCACTCTAATATCGTTTAATTTGGCTTTTAAAAATAAAAAAACCGGTTCATAGCCATTTCAAACATGGCAGGAGGTATCCTATTCCTACCCAACCCCTTCAAGTACACTGGCTTTTTCACTTTGTATTCCTCCATGGGCTCCCTCCTCTCTCACAAAAGTCATAAACTCATTTTCCTCCTTCACTTTTACGGTATTTCATTACCTCTTCCCCAGAATCTTACATTACCTATTGAAAGACTATTTTCAGTACTAACTGGGCTTATGACCTTTCCCACCATCATTTATTTGCTGCATTGTTTTGAATTAGCATCTTTCCATTTGTCTTCCTTCTGTTCTTTATGACATCTTCCCTCGAAACAGTATATTCTCCTCAGCAGCAATATAACCAAATAAAGTCATACACTAAAATAACAAAGCACCAATTTCCTTACAGTCTCTAAGGTGTATGAGGAGCGTGTGCTCATCTGTGGCCTCGAGCAGCAGCAACACCATTACAACAAGAGGTCATTGAAGTCTATTCTTTGCTTGTTGCTTTTGCCAATAACTGGGTGAAAAAAAAAACACTAAAAAAAGCAGAGATGAGAATTAAGACCAGTAGGAAAGTGCAGGTACAGTCACTTGTGCTGAAAGGAACTTTTGTGCTACAAAAGCATTGCATACTTAGAAATATCTGATAATTCACTAAATTCAGAGGAATCAAAGTGAAATGATTCCACTTCCTCACCTTGACCTCCTCTCTTTACAAGTCAGCAACTCCTGTATTAGTCTACCATGATCTAAATATGTGTCATTATTACTTGGGTTGTGTCAACGCACTCTGCACATGGACCAGGACCCCAAAGCTACAGGGCTATTCCCACACAGAACCAGATGGAGAACACATTCCCAGCTACATCTGGGTGTATCCTGAGCAGGACCACAAGCCATGTTTTCAAAATCAACTCTCAAAAATAGTCTGTCAAAAAAAAGAGAGGAGGAAGAATTTCTGTCCTAAGTGAAGATCCTTTTGCACGCCATCTGCAGAGTGCTAATTAAACACACCGTTGTTATTTGGCAGGGTAAGATATTTCAGAATGATATCTGTAAGCCGTCTGCCAGCTTACTCACATTCTTTACATCACCAGCAAGAGATCTTATACATTTTTTTTCCTTAGGTAAGAATCTGCAATATGCATAAAAATTAAACTTTCTAAAATTGGTTTCTTAGCATATAACTGAAGTCGACTGAGCTCCAAATGAATTATTTTGATTTGTTAAAAATGTCACATTTTAACTTGTGGTTTTTATATTGCATGCAGGTATTAGGCAAGAATTTCAACAGGTGCTTTCTGCTATATTTTCTACATCTTTTATGTGATTTTTGAGTAGAAACACCAAGGACTTCCCATGATAAAAATTAAGTACCATTAACAATTACATTATGAAAACAGCTTATTTTATGTTCCCCTAAGCCAAATCCTTCTATTTTGTACTTGTTTAATATGGTAAAGTTTTGTGGGTTTGGAGGTTTTGTGGTTTTGAGGGTTTTATTCTCCCTATAAGTCATTATTATTTTTATAAAGAGTACTGCCACAGTATTTTACTGTTCTAACCAGAGGTTAGCAGGCTGCAAGCTACTGTACAGATGCAAACCAAAAAAGGAATTTCTCACACAAAGAGTGTATAATTGTGTTTAAGAAATGTAAACACATCCAGACACAGAGGAGACTTTTTTGAACAATTTTCAGGGGATAATAAAAGTGACAGGCAAATGTCTACTAAAAAATTCTTGGTATGTAGCTTCTCCAGAATCATCCATTTAAACTCTCTCCTCACACATAACACCTATTAGGATATCTGAACAAATATGTACAGAAACAGAAATTACAAGAAAACTTTCATGAAACCAGATTCAGCTCAGGGGGGGTGAGGGGAAAGAAAAGGAAAGGAAAAAAAAAAAAAAAAAAAAAAATCCCAAGCCATCCAACCTTCAACACACGCAATCCAATGGGATACTTTCTACTTCCTCCTTAGGAGCACCAGCTTCTACATTCACCACCCTCACTCCGCCTGATGGAGTTTTTCTACTGTCAAAGTTTATATTTCCATTGTCAGAGAAAAGTTTTCTATTTGATAGCACAACAGTGAACCTGATTTATCTAGGACATGTGGTTAAGAAAAACAGCTATATAGATACTCTCTTAACATAGCTGGCTGAGGTCAACTGCAGTTGAGAAAACAATACATTAATTTCATTTATGTCAAGGTAAGGATGACCTGATTCCAGCTGGGATTTTGACACAAAACAGCCATCTGGAATGCTTATCCCACTACAAAAGCACACTATTGTGGAGAAATGTATATATATTATCATTGCACACACAGAGAGTTCATAGAGGCCTTTACTGAGAGAGATGATATCCAAGACAAGCAGAAAATATTCCTGGCAGATGGAGGAATAGTGGATAGTGAATAGCTTGGGGTACAGTCACACATCTCATCAAAAGGGCAAGAAACTACATGGAAGAGGAGGGGACCACTCCTGTTCTGGAGTGGAAATGCTGAAAGGCAGCATGTAGCTGTACGGGGAAGAAGAGATGGCAGAAAAGGGGATTAAGTAAATGAAATTTCCTGTATTGCCCCAGCCAGCCACATGTGGGGTCAAATAGAAAACACCATGTATTTATTAAGTAACATGGATGTTACTTAATCAAGGCTTAATGAGATGAAAAAGCATCGGCAGAGCTCATCAGCTGGCTAGGACTTCTTTCCACTAATGCACGCAGCGTTTTAGGACTGACATCTCATTAGAAATAACACTGCCCACTTCCCAGTCCATTATCACACAGAGTCTAAATCACACAAAGAACACAAGCATTCAGAGCTGGAATATCACATTGCGTTGTTTCTCTTTCAGAATATATTTTTTTAAGGCATCCCATGAGCATCTCAGTTTGAATTTCCACTGATTCATGTTCTATCCCCATCCCAGGTTACCTCTCAATGCCAAGTCTAACAACAACAGAGCTGAGTCAGAAACAGCCTGTTGAATCCATGACATCCAGAAATAGGAATGTTCAGGAGTGTGGACACCAAATCAAGTGGCCAATGCAAAAATATTATCCAGGTGAGCAAGGTCTTTCTCAAGTAGAATAAGCAAGGCCTTTCACACGTAGAACACAACCCTGTTGTTATTGTACAAATGTTGTCATGCAGATTTAGTACTCCCCAAGAATTTCTCTATTGCACCAGTTACACAATACCCTCAGCTGCTTTTTTCCTTCTTTACTTATTTTGTTTTAAAATAAACATTCTTAGGCTTTGTACACAAGGTCTTACTTGCCAGTTACATAGGGGTTTTCACGTGACACAAGCACTGCCTCAATGAGCTCCTCAGTATTGTTTTCGTGTTATTGCAAGCATGTATTTCACCATGCAGTCTCTAGCTGTCATTAAATTTAAAGACAGAAACAAGCCTCACTTTAACTGTCTGTCCCTTGGAAGGAGAAACTTGAGAAGATAATGAATGAAGAAACCTTTAAAGCTTTGGAAATGCATGTACCACCATAAATCTTTTACTGCCTCTCCTCTTGTATATGTGCCTTATTTCCTCATTTGCAAAGGTCATCTCTCTTAGAAGCTGAGATATCGAAACAAAGGTAATAACTGGAACAGAACAGAGAGGTTGTAAATCCCACTTTGATTTTGATTCTTCCCCACACTACTCAGTTGAAAGCTTTTAAGCAACTGCTCGTCTGCGACCACTGAAGCCCGCCCTCCAGAATATGCCTCTGGATTCCTGGAACTTGGACTGTGAACTAAGCCACCTGATGGGAACTTTTCTATTTGTCTCTGTCTCTTTCCACCTCACATTTGCTGTTAAATAAAATCCATACTATTAGCTTTGGCCAAATGGTCTTGTTTCCACCTTAATTCAGGCAGAGGCAACTCTAATAATCGGATTTTAACATACATTACTGCTACACTTTTTACATTTATAACCTGACAGTCCTCATGCTCTCTCATGCTATTATATAAATAATATAGAAAATCAGTGTATAGTATATAAACAATATATTAAATCAGTGTATAACGGTTCTAAATTAATTACGGTTTTTCCAGCTGTTGTTGTTCTTGCTGACACAAAAGCATTCCTTTTCTCCTCCATGATATTTCAGCATCACAGAGCTCTTCCCCCGCACAAGTGGAGAAAGAAAAAGAAAAATAAAAAAAAAAAAAACTTTGTGTATACACCCACCATCTTTCATGCATGCAAATAACCAGCAGATGAGTATTTATATTTAGGATTAGAGCTTTGAATAGACAAACAGCAGATAAATGTGTGCCCTCAATATCTAGGTTACATCCTTTAGGAATTTAGCCAAATGTTCTCATTCCATAGAAAAAAAAAAAAAGGATTTGAAGAAACAATGAGAAGATGAGAAATTAGCTTACTTTGAAATATGACAATAATCATACACAAATGCTTGCCAGAAGCACACTAGTTACATTCTTGAAAAGGTTAAAATTTCAAGAAATGGAATATAAGGTACAAGATATAATGAGATGTAACAAGTGAGAACCAGGAGTAGCTGTGTTGTTAAGTCAGGACCATGCAAGCTTTTTTACAAGTCAAAGGAAAAATAATCACCCTCACGTTCCTGTAAAAGCCCTTTCCAAAGCTCCCATTAACTATGTTAATGCTTGCTGCTGCCAGGTTTAAAGCAATTTGGCCTTCATTTCACAGAACTGATTCACCTCCCCTTGTGCCCCTTCTCCCAGGTGAGCCACTGGAGGAGGCCCAGAGGCTTCCGCCTCCCAGCGAACCACAACTGGCCATCTTTTCAAGGACTGAACCAGCTCCACAACTGGCATTATGGGGAACACCAATATCTCAGAGATTTCGGGTTTTGTTTGGTTTGTTGGTTGGGTTTTGTGACTGGCGGTTTTCTTGGTGTTTTTAGTTTTGTCTGCACTTCTTTCTCTGTGGTAAGTCTGGCAATTTTTGCCACTTCAGAGAGAACATCATATTAGATCATCTTATATCAGCAACCTCAAAACTGGAAGGCAGCAACAAAACAGCTGACAAGAACGTGTAAAAGCAAAGCTCAAGGCCAAGAGCAGAATTTCAACCTGTGTGCTCGAGTGCTCTGTGTGCCTTGAAGTCTTAGATCGCTACAGCTGTCTCGCTGAAGGGCCTTCAAAGCACCCTGTATATTCTGCTACACAAAAGAAAAGTTTTCGGTGCTACTCTCAGTTTGAGCAAGAGGAATATCATATATACACACCTTATATTGCCAAATAAACAGAGGTGAGAAATGGCCGCAGCACAGACGTGCTGGAGAGCAAACGCAGCTGAACAAATGAAAGAGAAACCAGGGTAGCAGTGAATCAAGTGGACCAAAAGGAATCTGCCCATCTCCTTGTTATTCTGCAGGGCAGCTCTGTTTGTCCAGCTCTATCAGCCTTCTTGCTCCCTGTTCACTACAGGAAACTGGCAGCACAGTATTCCCAATTTTTTTTTTTTTTTTTAAGTTCACAAAAATAGGTACTTTCAAAATAGTCGCAAAATGATCAGGCCTGCCAATAAAGAAACCCACTATGTGGAAAACAACAAAAGGAGTGTCATATTGGTCAGCTGGGCTGCTCAGCACACCAGAAAAAGATTTGTATAAAGATTTTAATTTAAAAAACGCTTCTATTTGCAATTCATTTGTGATTTGCCTGCTTTAAACTTTGGAGCAGCCCAATCAAGGTGATTAACCAATACATCAAGAGTCCTGGGCCTACCAATTTCGGGAGTAAAATTCTCATTTGGTTTCACCAAATCTTTGTTTTCACTTCCCTGTGAAAGGGAAGACCTCGAAGAAGACCACATATTTTGCAAACCTCAGTGTTTGACAGAGTGTAAGAACAAACACACTCACAGATTTTGAACTGTTTATGAATATCTGCATTAAAAGATACACAAACAGCACGTGCCTAGAAACAGTTAAATACATAAAGCCTGGGCTAGGGTGAGCTGACTTTCCCTCTGACTTTCACTGCTGCACCACTGAATGTGAGAAGTATTTTATTGGCACCCACCCTTCTCCTCCCATGCTGTGTGCGAGCCTCAGCGGATGCATGTGGCTGAGGTCGTGTCTAGAACAGTGCCGCGGAGTGAAGAGACGCCGTCTCGCACCCCCTGACTCCAGTGGCTCTGCTGGCTCCCACCGTCAGAGCCTGACAGCTTGACATTTCCCAACAGCCTGATGGATGAAAGGCACAATTCCTGCTCTTCTCCCTGACACCCTGCACGAATGACAGGGAGCTTATGAGATAAAGCTGACAAGTTCAAAGGACGCAGATCAGAGTTCGAACAGTGTTTTCTGTAGGTGTTTTTTGTAGGTGTTTTCTGTAGCTCTAATATTCTTTATTTTTTACTGGGGGCTTTCACAGCCCAGGAATGGTGCAGCATTTCTTGCTCTAGTTAATAGTTTTATTCTCTTCCTTATTCCCAGCCCTTAGCATGGAAGGGATCACTGTGGCTTTGTTGGAAAGGGAGACCATATCCTTCTTTTTACAGGTGTATCTCAGTTACTGCCTAGACCACCCAGACACCAATTAGCTGCAGGCTCAGTCATGGAGAACACACTGCTGCCCATATCCCTATTGGCACAGGGGGAATCAAACCCAGCGGGATTTTTGTGGGTCACAGGTAAAGGATGAAGCTCAACAAAAGTGGCTGTTCCAGTCCAAGCAATCATCTTTAATGCTACTGCTATTTACAGATGTGATCATTTGAATCTACGTAATCTGTGACCTTATTCTCTAGTCTGAATACAACAAGGAAAATGCTGAAAAAAAGTATATCCACCACTATTTCTTTGGCTATTTTAAGTCCTTTTTCAGCCCCTCTTGAGTTCTTTCATTTGGTTTTCAGAAAATGTTTGAGTGACCTTGTTTTTCTGACCAAGGGTTTGGATAAATTTTAAAAACCCAAGAAACTCTTCCTGGCAACCAAGCTTCAGCTTCACGCACACAATTATTTGAGCCAGAGTGCTTACACGTTTGTCTAATCAAGGAGCAGGAAAAGCATCATAAAATGCTTCTGATCAATAGTCTGTAGGTCATAGGCACAGAGCTCAAACACTGAATATTCACCAACAATCAAGAGAGCAAACATTTAAAAGCATTTGCTGAAAAAAAATCAAAAACCTGAGTAAACCAAAGTCTGCTGACAAATTTACTGCTAATGCTAAAAGGAAGTTTCTTCTAAGTGCTATTCTTTGCAAAGTATTAATTCCTTTCCAACTGTGTATTTAGGTTGCTTAAATCTTGATGTAAATAACAGAAATGTTCTCGATTTAATATTTCTTTTCATGTCATGAAAGAAAATCGTAGTTAGAAAACAATAATGAATATATAGGTCTTAAAAGAGGGGACATTTAGGAGAACTTTGACATTTGACATCACTCTTTTAAACCAACCACCAATGGCAGAAATCAACAGATCTGTGCTATTCCTGCAAGCATAGCAGTGGGCATGAGAAGGAATGATACACAATTGTATTTGTATATTTTCTTATTCAAGCAAGATGTCTTCTCAGAGTTTTAACCCAGGAGGTTTACTTTGCCAACAATATGTTAAGCACAATTTATTTTTACTCTATTTCACAAAAAAAAAGTCAGGAGTCATATGTGGATAATGTAACACTACGTTTCATTTGCAACACTTAAAATGTGGGTATGAAGACTATCAAAAAGGCAGCCAGCTTGCAAGTAAACAAATTATTCTCTTTTTTTTTCCGTGTGTTTCAAAGGAAAGAACCCACATTTACACTTCAGCACTCCAGTCCCTCAGGACATAAACGTGATTGAGCAATACCTGGGATATTGCTCAGCTCTGTACATGACTCAGTGATTCCCTGGTTTGCTGAGCCATCCTGTGGTGCACTGTTCATACCCTGCACTGCTACGACTCCATCCAGGTGACAATCTCGGAGCATTTTTGAAACACGAATTAATTAATTCTCACCCACTTAGGCAAGGAGAGATTCAGTGGCTTCCTCAGGGAAACAAAACAGCCTTGATTCAAGCCTCAGGCTGCAGTCTGGCACTTCAGTAGTCTTGTAGCCATGGAAAAGTCCAAAAGTTCACTCTAAGTTACCAACAACATTCTGCTTTCTAGCACATCTTGCTCAGGTGATGCAAATAAATGAAAGAGTTGCAGCTGCAGAAATGAACCCGTTCATAAATCATACAACTGGGCCAGAAGTCAGATCTCTCTCTTCCTCCTAGACATCACACCGTATTTTCTGACGTCTGCAATTAGCTGGGACAGCAGAAGGACCTGTCATCCCAAGGTAAATAACACAGCTAAAAGTGAACAGCAAGCATCACCCTATTGTCACATCATTGCCCAGAAAATACCGAAAGGGCTGGAACTGAATTGCGGAGAAAGAACAGCTTTGCTGTAGGAACAGTAAATGCCCTGATGAGATGTGGCATACGAATTTAAGCCATCATTTCTTCTTCTAAGCTGAATGGACAGCTAGAAGACCTAAGGGTTAAAACCGCTAAAGCAGATCAAAACTCAAAAGGCACGCTACCGTTCCAAGAAATCATAGGCTTTCATCCCCTTCTCTCCAAAAAACTTTAAAAAGCATTTAAGGAAAAGAGGTAGAAAGAAAACAAGGCGGAACTTTTATTTCTCCATATGCTTTTAAAAGTCCCACTTTGAGATGCTCCTGTAGGCAGAAGGAAAGAGCATCACTATGCAATGAAATACAGTATTGGCTGTCCGGACAATAACTAATGGGGCTATTGCAGGACTAGAGGAACTATCAGTTTTCAGAGTGCTTTCATTTATCCGTTTGCTTTCAGCCATTTATGGCAAAGGTATGTTTTATTCAAACAATAAAATATGGAAAATACAGTGAAGGACATGCAGCTAAAGGGTAAGAGTTACTGAAAGAGGCAATATTACCTTAACTGTTCTCACATATCCACTGCTTCAGTACACAGCTCATTCTTCACAGCTGCACTGCAGCAAAAATACAGTCATTCACTTCTTATCTCTGAGCTCTGTATTCACCTTATTTTTATTTTTCTTTAAAGAAAATATTAATTTCTTATCAAGGAATGCCAATTTCTCTTAACTTGCAGGGATTATAGGGAGCGTATCTTCTCTGCCT
This sequence comes from Callaeas wilsoni, assembly GCA_013398955.1. Taxonomy (NCBI): domain Eukaryota; kingdom Metazoa; phylum Chordata; class Aves; order Passeriformes; family Callaeidae; genus Callaeas; species Callaeas wilsoni. The sequence continues at coordinate 37,935 of VWPU01017895.1, forward strand.
GGATGATAGACCAGAATATCAACGTTTCTGATTCACCTCTTAGCTGAAGTTGTTTTCAGCATTACGTTTAAAACCTCTAAGCTTCAAAGGTTGATAAAGCATTAGCACATTGCTAAAGCAGGAGTTCTGATGCTTGAGAACAGACACTGGAGTGAATATTGTGATGGCAGAGATCATTCTGGAGATTTTAACAGAAACTGAGCACATCCACCTCATTACATACGGAAACCATCTCTTCCCACTTAGTTGCTTTTATCTACTTCCATATTTACAACTTGTTTATGAGACAACGTGGGATGGGCTCCCAGGTCAGAAAATAAATATAGCTATTAATTATAATATACACAAACTGAGGATATGAGCTCTATTTTTAGTGAAGTGACTCAAGTCTCTCCAAATGAAAGAACACGGGGTCTGAGAGGATACTTTGCTTAGCAGCAGGAAGACAATTAAAACAGTTACAAAATGCCAGATTATCCAACTCTTTCTGATCTCACAACACCACTTTTTGCCCACTTTTTCCTTCTTAAAAGACAATGCATGTCTTGTTATCATGTACAGCTCTTTCATTACATCTCCAGTCATTTCCAGTTTCACCCAGGGGGATGCAAAAGGTGATACCCAACACTGCAGCATGTAGCAGCATGTATTGAGCCCTGTAAGCATGGAACGAGATGGCCTGAAAAGCATCACCCAAAGCAGGAAAGGCTGAGGCAGCACAGACCCGTCTCACTGCCCCAGCCATGTCAAAAACATTGTTCTTTTAAGCTGCTGCACACTGCACAACTTTATAATGAGATTCTGATTTCATTCTATTAGTGTTTGTTTGAAACATCTTCACTGTGACCAAAGAGGTTAATTCATATTTAGCAAGGTCAGTCTCCATCGTTACTTGTGGCACCATCATACCAGTTCCCTGTCATGACTGACCCCCGTGCCACCAAAGTGCAAGAACACCAAAAAGGTTTGCTAGAACAGCTAAGAAATGTGCTTTGAGATGTAAAGCAAGATTTGGCCTTTTACACTTTCTTTTTTTCTGAATAGATATGATCAGATTTTTGCTGCTTTTTTTGCCAGGGTTATTCTGAACCTCACTTACGGCACCTTTGAACTGTGTTCCTCCAACCACATGGAAGATTCAGTACTAAAGACACAAATATTTATGTAAGACAAAAGGTGACAAAGGGACAAAGAGAAGCACAACACTCGCTCTTGAAGTGCCGGCTTGTGCCGAACAGATTGTGCCAGATGCAGAGATCAATTATTCTACAATATTGCCAACTGTCTCCAGCATTTGTTCAGGATATTCAGTGGCAGTGGGTAGAGGCCAAGGGAAAAGAAAAGCAGCTCATGTACTAACAGGGCTATTCGATGTTTTTCAGGATGGCAATCGCCTCTCACTCTAACAAGCAGAACAAATGCTAATGGGCCCCGGTTCATTGCAGCCAGGAGAAAAGGTCAGGCTAAACAGAGAGCTACAGAACTCCCTGCAAACTAAGCATCTATTTAATCAGCACAATGAGGCCAAGAGCATTATCCACAGGCAATCATATTGTTTCTCAAATACACTCTGACATGTTAAAACAATAGTCCAACAAAATGAGAGGCTCTTTGTGCTACTGTGGGGCACTTTGAAGCTGTGACTGTCAATTTTGTGGATTTGTGTAGAACGTTCAGTGCAATAAAAGACGTGAGTGATAGCCCCTTCAAGTCTTCCCATTAAATGAACCTCTGTGACAAAGTACTTCAACAAAGACATGCTGAAATATTTGGGCAACAATGTCACACAATTGTGCTGAAGATCTCATGTGAATGACATGATTGAAAAAGGCACCAGGCAAAGCAGTGTTTCTCCAGCAGGTCTTCACTATTATTTCACAGGAAGAAAAAGATAGAATGCATCATCTCAAAGAACAACTAAGTGAAGAGAAATCTTCTACATAACTTTTATATCATTTTCCTTTTCTGAGCTTAGGGGCAGCAAATACCTACAAACACATTTCTATTTTGCATAAGTATGGGGGTTATTTCGTTAGTAGCAGAGACCAGCATTCACAAATATTTCTACAATGAGATGTGACAAATATATTTAGTCTATTAAATTGACCTAATAAATATAAGAGCATGTCAATATAATTCTTAATAACTTCTGACTCATTTTTCTTAAAATTTATATATACGCCAATGTACTCTCATCCAAAAGGCAGACTTTCATTCTTAACCCAGGCATTATTATAACCACAGTTATATGAGCAGATCAAAAAGCAAATGTTGCTCAATGTGTGCTACTGCCATAGAAGTGTGAAAACAGGGCAGAATCTGCCACTGATTGAGCCAAGGAAATTATACTGGAAAAATCAGATAGCATTCCATATGTCTGATTATGGTTTCCTCCACTACCCCGTTTTTTCTTTACAGCCTGCTATATTCATTATTTAAGAGCTCAAAGTGTTCTTTCTCCTTGTCTCTGAACACTGCCCCAGTTTGTGCTCAGTTTCCAATTAGAATTTAGCTGAAGACAATGGATCAGCTGGAGACAGCCAAGAGAGGTGCAGGTCCTGCTGGAAACGCTGGCCCCTGCAGATGACCTGTCAGAGCTTTAGCATCATGTTTCCATGCCAACTGAGAGCACATGGAGAGGTACTGAAGAAGCTGTTGTTGGGAAGAAAAAGTGTCAGGAATTTTACTTCATCTGCCTTCTGGAAGGATCATTGCAAGGACAATGAAAATTTACAAGCAAATATGGTGTGAGGCATTTAGGCTCATGGCTTAGTGGTCAGTGCTAGGTTAATGGTTGGATTCAATGGTCTTGGAAGACTTTTCCGACCTAAGTGATTCTATGATTCAAAAAACCAAAAAGAAAGTTTTCACCTTCTAGATAGTTACACTTTCTAGAGGTCTAGATTTAGGCATTCCAGGCACATCTGCTTCCACACAAGTCTGTTCCCAGTGTTTGCCATACCCAGGTCAGGACCTAGCCTGCCCCACATTTAAACCGTTCAAGTTGACCTCTGGCCTTTGGGTCTCTCGACCCTGTATTTCAAGCCCCTGCTGCACAGGTGAGAGCGTGACAGCAGGGTACCCTGTACCTTAGAGTGTGCTGGCCTCAAGTCAATCCCTTTCTACTCTCCTCATTTTGTGGTTACCATAAGGCACTGCTGTGAGTCTCCTCTGCGTCCTTTCCAGGTCCATTTGGCTCTGTCCACATCAAAGGACTACCCAGGCAACAGAAGCAGAGCTGAAATAGCAGGATGCAATGTGGTGATAGGCACACTACATCGGCAAGAGGGTATCTACCTCATATCTGCGGAACTGATCCTCTTTAGCACCCAGCATAGGATGACCACATCCGCATTCATTCACCAGCTGAGATTTGCTGAACAGTCTGGTCCCTGGAACAGCTTTTTCAAAATGTCTCACAGCTCCTCAGGCCCCACGAGTCTTCCTGCTCACAGGGCTGGCTCATAGCCCTGTCTTCTAAAGATCCTTATTCCCTTATTATTTACATCAGTGAATGAGGGACCTTGACTACCTCACATCTCTGGAGCCTGCCTGGTGAGTTTCATCCTGGTCTGAGTTTGAGGTGTATTTACATGTCCAGGCAACACAAGCAAGCCAAAATGCATTCTGAGATAGAAATGAAAGTCTTGCAGTGTGTCTTTGTAGGAATTTGGACTTACACTTTTGTCTTGGGTTAAGACAATTTACAGGGCAGACATTCCAAAATGACTTACCTCCCCTTGTGTTTTTAACCCCTTCCCTTTCACCCATAAGGAGAGATGAATGTGAGAAGACCTAACTGAAAAAACAACAGTTTACTAAATCACAAAACATCAACGACCAAGATAACAGTAATAAGCACCAGACAGAAAGGTGCTGAATCCCTTGGACTCCCTGGGAACAAAGAAAATCAGATTGCAGAGAAAGCCCTGCTTGGCTCAACCTTCCCTCAGGAGGAGAAAAACAGGAAGGTGAGAGTGTACAGAGAACTTCTGGCAGCAAATGCAGGGAACAGACTCCATCCAGAGCAGTTCCAAACCTGCAGTGCCAATTTCTGTGAGAAAAGTGAGATTGGCTGATGGGTCTCACCTATGGTGGTAGCCCATAAGATATGAACGGTGGTAATTTGCCCTTGAAGTTTGTATCTCCTATCTCCTGGCTTCACTAATGATCTCTGTCTCTTTAAGCCTCTGTTTAATTACATCATTCCCTGTTCATATCATGTTGGTGATTAATGCCTTTACAGTTTAATGCAGCACCGCAAATGAACGCAGAGCGTTTCATAGATCTGCAACTACAGGAATGCTTCATTTGGTATTCCTATCAAATGGAAATAGAACCAGCAGGCAGAAATGTGCTAGAAATGCAAACAGGCTTACGGAAAATATTTGGTGTTTACAAGTTGCACGCTGCTTCAAGTGTTCCACATTTCTGTACACAACTGAGTTTTGATAGCGGTTTACACAAGCAAATTAATCCCACAAAAAAATCTTCAGATTTTGCTGATTGCTTTCTTTGAGGACAACCCCTTTTACCCATCCAGGCTGAGAGATGAAGGGGTTGAAAGCAGACCTACTGAGATGGACTTGAGGGGACTGGTGGATGAAAAGCTGGACGTGATCCATTGGTGTGCACCCACAGCCCAGAAAAACAACTGTATCCTGGGCTGCACCAAAGGAGGCGTGGCCAGCAGGGTGAGGAGGGGGTTCTGCTTCCCTGCTTTGGTCTGGTGAAACTCCACTGTGTTCAGTTCTGGGGTCCTCAGCACAGGAAAGACAGGGACCTGCTCGAGCAGGTCCAGAGGAGGGACACGGAAATGATCGGGGGGTGGAACACGTCTCCTGGGAAGAAAGGCTAAGAGAGTTGGGGGTGTTCACCCTGGAGACAAGAAGGCTTTATGGACACCTTATTGAGGCCTTTCACTACTTAAAGAAGGCTCCTAAGATGGTGACAGACATTTCAATAGGGCCTACAGCAACAGGACGAGGGGTAGTGGTTTTAAACTAAAAGAGAGTAGATTCAAAATAGATATAAAGATGAAATATTTCATGAACAGGGTGGTCAAATACTGGAGCAGGTTGCCCAGAGAGGCTGTCGATGCCCCATGTTTCCATTCAAGGTCAGGTTCAGTGGGACTCTGAGCAACCTGATCTGGTTGAAGGTGGCCCTGCCCATTGCAGGGGGTTTGGACTAGACGGTCTTTAATGATGCTATTCAAACCAAACCATTTCATGATCTTTGTTTTTTCACTTCCCTTTCTGCATTGAATCCAGAAGTCCATTAATGCTCTCACTTCATCTTTCCAGTGCTGCTAAAATCCCTCCTTTCCCTCTGCTAATGAGGAATACACTTGAAAGTTCCTCGCCATCAATCCCACAGTATCCCATTATCCATAACTATCTCTCATATACTCCTCTGTTATGTTTCCAAAATACTAGTCCAGAATCAGCTTCCCAAAGCATCAAACCTCACATACATTCTTCTCTAACAAAAATGAATCTCCAAAAAAGGAGATATAAACCCCATGCAGGTGGCTTTGTTCTGTCTTTCACTGTCTAAGAATAATCTTCATTATGCCATGAGCAATTTGTTAGACAACTGAGTGACAGAATCATTGAAAGATTACATTTAAAAATTAGCTGAAGGTGTTATGAAGCTGAATAAAATATCATTTGCAGACAATTTCAGAATTACAGAAGATTTGTTTTGGCAGTGCTTAGTATAACCACCTTGCAACTGCGTACTGGGATGAATGCAAGTTCTAATACAGAAGTAATTTTTTTAAAAGATATTACTTAAGAAATTACAGTATAATGCACAAGAGCAATGCTGACATCATTATATAATCTTTGAAGAACTGTAGGACAGTCTACCCCAAAAAGAGTCACATACAGACCTTTCAAATAAGCTAGCACTGAGCTTTAGAGACATTCATACTGCAAGTAATGTATTAGCCAGGACTCACCCCACTTCTTTGTCTAAAGTGGTCAATGAAAACACACAGAGAAAGTAAAAGCAAACAACTGCATTAAAATAACAGCTCAAAAACCCTTTCCAGATATAAAACCCTCTGAAAATGTATGGGACTACTGGAAAGATTTGACATATCCCCCGTTAGGCCTAAGTAACAAATACTAAGCATGAAGATAGTCACAAGCAGGTTAGTTTCTGACAACAAAATATTTTTGAAGATTTTTTTATAGGATTCTCATTTAACTATCAATTAGAGCCAGCTTGTATGGCTCATGGCCTTCTCTTAGCACTTTTTCAATACATCTAAGAATGGAGATCCCGCAGCCTCTCCAATCAGGTTATTCCACCCTCACACGTCAGGGGGTGTTTGACACATTCATTGTTAACGAAATAAGCAAAAAAAACCTCACCGAAAAAGAATTTCCAAATTACGTATTTGGAAATGGCAGTAGGATCTGCCCATTGTCTCCTCCAGCCTGGACAAACCAGCAGCTTCTGTTGGCCTTCAGTGCAATACAAACAAGGTGGAAGATGCAGAATAATGTGCTCCCAAACCTCATCTCCAAGAAATACCTGTTTGAAATCCTTCCACAAGTACTGGTCATTAATTAGACCAGCTATTGATATCCAGTATAAATACTTACTTAATAATTTCATAAATATTATGTTCATGACCTCAATAGCTTCCTGTGTCTGAAAGTTCTACAGTTAAACCAGAAGTTGGAGTGAAAAATATTTTATCAGTTCCACATTTGCCTTTTCAATATAATCATGTTTAGTTCAATCTGCTAATTTCAACTGGATTCTTCGACTGAAGTTAAACATGTCATAATAAAGGAATTAGGTATAAAACTATTTCAAGACAGTCCCTCTACTTTTCTGTATTGTCCTTTCCTTGGGTATGGATCTTAATTCCCTTAGCCTAGGCATTCATTTTCTTGTGAAATGCTAGAGAGAAACTACCAGTTACTACCACATGGCCACTTTGGTGTATTTTTTCGGTTGTCTGTAAAGTAATCCATTAGGGATACATCCTTGTACTCCTGCAGGTGCTCTTTCCTCTTTGATATTAATTTACAGGGAGGAATTATTTCCCTTCCTTCCTGCAGTTTAATAAGGATTAGCCAATGCAGTTACTGCAGAAATAAGCCAAAAGAAAATATTTCAAAAAGTGTACTTTTGTTTAGTACCAAACTGTTTTGACTACATGCATGCTCAGCTCTGGAGCTGATGAGTCTTCTCACAGCTAGTGAACCCATGAACTTTGGTTTTCTCTCCCTAGAGGTTATTATAGATTTCCATTGGTTTGTGCATCGGGGAAATCAAGACTGTCTTTTCCATCGATTCCAGCCCTGTAGAAATTCAATAATCCTGAAAAAAGAGCATTTTAAAAGATCCTTTGTGGGCTTTGTTGTAGATGTTCATCTATTTTTATCCATTAATTATAAAATACTGTGCAATTCAGGGGGTTAAAAAGTCAGTTTAAAGGCACAGATGGAAGGGAAACTAAGCCTTCTGCAGTCAAAGAGCTGGAAAATATTGAAGTACCCTGGGACAGCTCAGGATGTCCATCTGAGAGCCTCTGCACTTCTTCACTACAGGAAAACCTACCTCAGCACAAAGTCCCCATAACCTCCCAGAGTTCTAGCAGGTCCTCCCTCTTGAAATGACATCCTGACTTCCAATATTTCTCTTTAATCCAACAGAAATTTCTCTAAGAAGGAGGGAGAAGTCAGCGTTTCAGTCAGATTAGAGTGCAGGACGTGAGGCTTTCAGTGAGAGAACAAAACACTCAATGGATGCTTCTAAAGCAACATTAATTCCTGTGCTGTGAAAGCATCATACCGTAATAGACAGTCCAGAAAATCCAGAAACAGTGATTGTTTGTTGTTCTTTACTGGTTCTCATTCTGCTTTCCCACTAAGATCTGCCTGTCAGTATCATGTATCCCCACCATTCAGGTGCCCTTGGAATTTTTTTGCTTCCTTCTTATTGAAGGAAAGGTTTCAAAAAATTATTTTCTTTACTTTTTTACTGGCAGGAAAATCCCCAATCTAGTCAGCTCTAACTCCAAGTATAGCGTGGGCATTTATGAAGTGTAAAATAACCTGCAAGGACAATTTAATCTAATTTAATCTAATTTGATACTTTACCAGAAGTTTGACTTCTACCATTGTACTCCTTAGGTAGTTCAGACTTATTCAGAGACTCAAGACTCACCAGACTCAGGAATAAAAGTTACAAACTGGTGTCTTGAGGTCTGGGGCTCATTTAAAATAGATTTTTGAACTATTTCCCAACATTCTGTCAAGCACACAAAACCAAAATGGAGTTACTCAGTGCTCCTTCACAGCCATTTCCTGCCAATGCTCAACCTGCTTGCCGTAAATAGGATCTTTTTCTCTGTACCAAGAAAAATGAACAGACTATGACCATGGATATCTATATGAAATAACTCAAAATTCAGTGGAAAGTTAACAAGAGCACACTACAGATGAAAAATAACAAGGAGATTGTGGTCAAAGGAATAACAGGAATACAATCTTTCAAAAGATGTGGGAGAGGATCAGAACAGAGGTTGCTACAAGAGCCAAGGTTAAGAAAGTCAATATGGCATTTTGTTTGCAGATTACTGAAAAAAAGATCAATAGATCTACAAAATCAGGCCAGGGTTCTTCAGATGCTGTTTTAACCTATTCTCATGTTAAAGTTTTACTTATGGTGATTCAGCTATCAGAAATTGCTTGAGTAATTTGGCCCACTTGCAATATTATCCTTATTTTAGTAGATTATACATTTGAATGTATAAAAATTGATGTGGATGCAATGCTTAGGGGATTCTTTTCTTCCAAATCACACAGAAATACCCAGTGATACTTCTGGATTTTGTTTGCACTGGTATAAAATTGAGCTTTTATATTTATGACACACATAGGATAATTGAGTATACCTTCATTTAAAAATAGGAGCTGCTAATAATACTCCACAAAGCCGTATTGTATCTGGAGATGCTTTCATGCTTTTCTCCAGTTTCTTGCAAGTTCACCAAGCGCTTCATGCTGCAAATGCCTCATTGTAATCACACTTACCCAAATACTGTGGTTTTCACAGACTTGGCTAAAAAAAAAAAACAAACAAAAAGAAAAAAACCCCACCTTATGGCATCATAATTCGGTACTTTTTACTGTGGAAGCTTCTTGTGTTCCAAGGAGATATTTAAATCCAGCTTTATTCTATCTGGATGCTCAACAATTTCAGGACAACTCTTTGGACGGTTTTACTCCATTACTTTCAAAGTAACTGAGTAGACCACACACCTACCAACCTCTCAAAGATGCATGGAAAATTTAGACGTTCAATCAAGTTCCAAAACAGATCAGTGCAGCTGAGGTGCTTCGTTTTGCCAAGAGTAAGAGAGGGTTAAAAAAAATTACAATATTAAAAATATTAAGATAAAAATATTAAAAATATTGGAGAAATATCAATATTAAAAATCAAAATATTAAAATATTGAAACAGAATGGAGGAATGGATTGTAGGAAGAACAACTGGGTCCACAGCGAAAAAAATGTGGTTGGTGCAGGTGGGGCAGAAAGCCACCACTAGTAAGAGGGATTCAATGTGGTGAAAAAAAAAAACATTTTCATTCAGACTGCAAGAAAAAGCTCATTGATAAGAGCTAAGCAGTCTTCCATCAAGCCCTCACTGACAGAAACACTGAAAATCTCAAGGCCATTTAGAGTTTTCTATCCATCAAATTGAGCTTATCTTTCTCCTCCACTAATGTTTTTTAAATGCATTCTGAATAAATCTGTTGTCAACCCGACAGTTTTTAACTACAGATTCAGTTTAACTTGTTCCCTATCACACAATTAAAACAGAGTAACAGCAGCAGCATGGACAGGAGCCCAGAAAAAAAGACCTTTTTGTTCACTGCCTCCAAGGAAGGAAAGCATAAAATGTTGATGTTCTGCTGCCAGGTCCTGTAAACCAGGTAACCAGATATATGACACCACTGCCATGTTCAAGACAGACACTGGAGGGAGGGAACTCCATATATCACAAACTTCCATTTCTTTCTTTTGATAGGCAATTTCTCCTCTGTTCAGCGCAGAAAATATAGCACAGACTCTACTCCAGTAACTGCACTCAAGGATTAAGGTCAGTAGATTTATGTTGTAGATTTAAATACAGTTGGCCTGGTGGATTCCAGATGAAGTTTCCTGTTCCAACCCCCAGGGAGACACCAGGCACTTGTGGAGAGACGCTGACTGTTCCTGGTGTGCTCAGTTCCCACAGATTTCAGCCCCTGACCATTCAGTGCTGAAATCAGCTTTTCTCTTGATCTCTCCCAAGATAACATTTTACAGGAGTAAAATTCCAAGGGACAAGGAGGGGAGAAATTGCTCATCTCTACTGTCCTTTATTCCCCACTCATCCTGATAAAAACTCATTTTAAAAGGGGAATTTTTTTATGCAGACATCTTTCATTGAAATGAAGCACAAAGGGTAAACCTCTATTTTTCTATTAAGGATTCACAAAAGTTTTGAGGGAAAATATGTAAAACATGCATTGATTTCCCCTTCAAATATCATATACGTCGCATTTGTTTGAGCAGAAACTGAGATAAACTGTGGAATTATTCAGAGAACAAATCCTCCTGACCTTTCCATAGTTATTTTGCAACAAAATTCTCCAATTACATCTATCACACAACATAAAATGCTATTAAGAAGGTGTTAGGAAAATCCCAGCAGTGGTACAAAAATGTGTGTAAACTTGTAACTCATACACTAAAAATATTTGTATTTTTACAAGTAAGAAACTGGGAAAAAAAAATAATCAGAATGGTATCAAACTATAAGTACAGCCAATAAAATAACATTTTACAAGGCATGCTAAGTGGCTTTCCAAAATTGTGCTATTTGTCACATATATGCAAACTAATAAAAAAATTCATGCTTCTCCCCTCAGACTCATGGAATATTTTTATCAAGATACAAATATGACAGGAATATTCTCTCTTCATTGAGAATACTGCTGAGCGCTGACTCATTTCATACGGAGCATTTGTCTCTGAATCGGCAGTATGAGGAAAACAATAGACTTAAACATGACAAAGAAATCTCTACATCCGTCTTATCCAAGCCTTTCTCCCTAGCTTAATGAAGATAGCCCTCCTCATTAAAAAATAAACTAAGAAACACATTACACTTCCTGATTTTTTTTTTCTAGGACTCTGGTAAAACTAATGTAAATATTGTCCCATGCTTTCAATGGAATTGAATAGGTAACACCTTTTAAAATAGGTATTTCTTTTTTAGAAGAAATCAAACTCTAAAATCAAATGAGAGAGAAACTGCACCAAGGTATCGTTTAAGCAACTAAAGCAGTACCTCACAAACCTGCATGGCTGGGTTTGTAACGTGGAATCCATGGTAATTTGTCCTAAGCAAGCACCTGAATGTGAATTTTTTAGGCTTTATAGACTGGGTCACTGATTCTTATCAGTGAACCATCATGTATTATTCAATTAGTGCTACTTTTCTTGACACCTATAACAAGGACTTATTAGCAATTAATTTGTCCAGAAATAGGTATTCATTGATGCTATTCAATGGGCATATTAGAAAGTCTCAACAGACAAGTTATATATAAAAGGAAGCGGGAAAGTATATCTCTTTCTATATAACTATATCACTCTATATATATATCTCACTATAAATGTATCACTACTACTACCGTCCTAAGCAGAAGCTGGGCTCATCCTTTTGACTAATTCAGTCATTCAACAGCATCAATATAAATGTACAAATAGTCTGCTTAATAAATTTAGCTATATAGAAAGCGAACAGTGTGAAGTTTCTGTGTTAAGTATGTCCTTTTTCACATATTTGGCTGCAATTTTTATGCAGCCACCTGTGAATTTACAAATATTTGGCTGCACTATTTATGTGCCATCAAAAAGTTCTTAATGATAGTGAAAAAGGACCAGAAAGGCAAAGACTTTCTGAGGAAGCTCTTTCTACCTTGGTGTTTCTCAGGAACATAAGGCAAGTGGGATGAAGAACCCCCATCTAATTTTATATTCATTCAGGATGTAACTACAAAAATAAAGACAATGGAAGTCAGTGAAATAACCCTAAAACATTGTTCTAATTAGGCTCTCTTTTAATAAGAATAAAATAGTAATGAACACTCAGAATGTCCTCACAGGACTCAGGTTTACTTCTCATCTCCCAAACAGAGCCATTCTAAGTGTATGCATAATGCTCCTTGAAAGATGCAAAAATTAAAACATTTGTTCTCTAAAAATGTCTCATTTGCAAACTCTTGCCTCCCAGACGTGCTGGACTAACAAGAACATACTGAACTTTGCAAAGGAAAACGTTCAAGAGGTTTCTTCCAGTCACTTGTGTCTTCACTGTGGCATGGACCTGTCCCAAATCTAAAACATAAAGTATCAGTTCAAGCAAGACAGAATTGAGTAAGAGAGAATTATCTATAACACAAATACTCTGAGAGTGCTGTGCTGGGATTGACACTGGTCTGGAAATCAGCAAGAAAAGCACAAATATTCTGATTTTTACAGATGCCAGGAAAAGCCTTGGTTTCTGAGCAGAGTTAGAAAACTCACACAACACTGCACAGCAGTGCACTGATAAATCACTTCAGTGGGCACAGCACTGCAAATAGGAAATCCTCCTCCTTCTCCTCTTGAATGGAAACCTGGGCTTTAAATAAAATAATTACATTGCATAAAAAGCATATGTGAACAACTAATTTTGGCAATTAAGAAAACCCAGGTGGCTCATGTTTGTTGGTTAAAAGAACACATTCTCATTTAGTGATATAAATCAAGAGTAATTGCATTAAAAATGAAGAAATCAAACCAGTACAGCAAGTGAAGCAAATCCACTTAGAGTTATGTAGAAAACAGAATTTCAATCCCAGGGGAATCTCTGACACTTCAACACTAAATCGAATGTCAAAAAAGGAGGCAAGTCAATATATGACACCTTGTGGAAAGCTTTCTTTATTTTGCAATGCTGATTGAAAGAAGCTGTCTCAATTTGAAATGTTCCGGATTTTTAAAGCTGAAGAGTTTGAGGCAGAGTTTGGGTTTGGAATTAAGTGATCCATTCTCTGATTCTGCAAGGTGCCTGTTCTGAATTTTCCTACTGAAAAACAGAAGTCCATTCACAAATTATCATTTGCTAAGAGAAACATGCACCTATCAATAGCCCATGTCTTAATCAGGAGGATTCTTGCATAAGCTTTAAGGTTACTTTAAGGTTATTAGTTTTGTTAATGAACTATTAATTTGTTGTTCCACAATGTAATCAATGAACTCTGTTGATAGTCCTTATTCTTGTCACATGAAGTCAATTCACCAGGCAAAGGTAATTATTTTCCCAAGTCCCAGCTTCTTTAGTAGCTTACTCAGGAAAAAAGACTATAAGAATTTTCCTATTATAAATTAACAAAGACATAATTATACAGTTTTGCCCTGTGTATAAAATACATTCATGACTCATCTTTTGAAATAGACTCTCTTCATAGCAAAATTCCTTGATATGTACGGCATATTATAGATGTTCCTTACAGCAGCTATAACATATTTATCAACAGAAATCTTGAGTTTATTCAGATTTATGCAGAGAAATGTTCTTGGTAGAATAAAAATCAGCCTAATATTTCATTATGTATTTTTAATATTTTTATCCCATCTTCTTAATTTTGTGTTCTGTAACTTCTCACAGAAAGCCTAAACCAGACAATAATATAAAATCTGTTATCTTGGACTGTGCAGGAATCATGAGCATCACACACCTTTGTCTTGTGACTTCTGTCTGCAAGGTTCTTGGCCACTTTCTACCGACGGAGAAAGTTCTTGTAAGGTCAGAAAACTTCAGAAAAGTCAAATACTTGGACACTGCCTTCAAGGCTGCTCTGCTATGACATTGTGCAAACTGGGATCAGACTGCCAGGAAAAGTCCTGTGAGAAGCCTTTCATGCAGAGTTGTCACCCTTGCTCCCATCTTGATTTCTCTTGCAGAACAGCTCCATCCTTTTCTCCTTGACTCTAGGTCTTTGGCTTCTCGGGAACGGTGGTAGCTTCTTATGCCCTGTCTTATCATCCCTAATTAACTTGGGACACCTGACAATGACACTCTACATCCAAGACAGGTCATCTCTGACAGAGTAGATATTTTGGGAGGGAGATTTTTTGAGCTGCTTAACTGCACATGAAGAAGAAAAATATAACTGTGAACAGAATTAAACCAAGGAAAAGGGATGCATGCTTGAGCAGCTCATGAAGAACTGCAGCTTGTGGGAAGTACTCACATTGGAGATGTTCATGGTGCACTGGCTCCTGTGGCAGGGACACACAGTGGAGCAGGGAAAGGAGCCCTCTCCTTGAGGAGAAAGCAGCAGCAGAAACGTGTTATAAACTCACTTTTACTCCCATTCGCCATCTCTGTGCTGCTGAGGAGGAGTAGGTAGAGCCCAGGAAGGAGCAAGGGGGGGAAGGTGGTTTTAGGATTTGTTTTAATTCTCCTTGTCCTGCTCTGATTGAGATTGGTAATAAACTCAACTAATTTCCCCAAGTCAGATCTGTTTTGCCCATGACACCAGCTGGTGAGCGATCTTTCCTTGCCCTATCTCAGCCCATGAGCCCTTTATCATATTTTCTCTCCCCTGCTCAGATGAGGAGGGGAGGGATAGAGCAG
>VWPU01017896.1:0-24472 GCA_013398955.1 Callaeas wilsoni
GCTTCATAAATGAAAAAAGCTTCCTTCAGTTAAAAGAGGCCCCAGATTCTGTTCCATGGTGTAAACTCCAATTCCACCAAGGTCCTGGAAGCAGTCAGGAGAGCTGGTGAGGGAGGTTTGGTGTCACCTGGGAGGCAGGATCCAGCTTTAGGGGTGGATACCGGGGGAAAGTTCCCACTTACACACACAGCCTTGAATCCTAAGAATGAAAAAATTCCTTGGGCAGGCAGGGAAAGGATTCCAAGGGGGCTGGGTGAGAGAAGCTGCAGAGGGTGGGGATACCCACGGTGCCCACAGGAGCTCTCTGGACATCCTTGTGCCTCCCGGGGTCACCCGTAAGGTGTGAACCCAGCCTGCCGTCCGGGTTTTGTGGGATTTTAGTCCCCTGCATGGAAAAAAAGCTCTGGAAACGGCCCCACCTCTTGTCTGCCTGGTGTGTTTGGTTTTTGGCCACACGATTTGGAACCCAGGCTGTGCTGGGGACACTTGAGGGCATCGCCAGGGAAGCGGCTGAGCGGGAGGAGCTGGGTTTGCTGCTCCACGGTGCATGGGCAGGCGCTGGAGCAGAACTGAAGGGATGCTCCACGGGATCAAACTGTCCATTCCCTTCTGCCCTTCAGCAGGAAAAATTGTCTTTCCTGTCTTCTGGAGAAGGCCAGGCTCAGTTTTTTTCTTGAAATGCTTTTTGTAATGAATTGTTTTGGTAGCCACAGTTTAGCCTCTGTAAGCCCTTGTGAGTGCTGGGAATGGATAGGGAGGGGCTGGGGCAGGTTCTGCTCAGTAATGGAGGTTTAGTGTTGACCATACGCATTTTAAACTAAGGAAAATCCTTATTGGAAGCAATGCACCGCAGGGAGAAGGGAGAAGAAGGGGAAAGGAGGCAGAAGCGTTGGGTACCTGTTGATTCAGAGCATGGTGGAAATGGTGGATGAATTCCTTCAGTTCTGGTGTCAGCTGGGTTTGAAATGTTGGTTAATATGCATTGGAATAAGTCAGTACCTCATTTTAATGTTGCTGATTCAGAGAATTCAAGAATGGGTTGGGTTGGAAGAGTCATTGAAGAGCAACACATCCCACCCTCTGCCATGGGCAGGGACACCTTCCACTGTCCCAGGCTGCTCCAAGCCCCGTCCAGCCTGGCCTTGGACACTTCCAGGGATCCAGGGGCAGCCACAGCTCCTCTGGGCACCCTGTGCCAGGGCCTCCCCACCCTCCCAGGGAAGGATTTCTTCCTCACATCCAATCCAAGCCCACCCTCTTTGCACAGAGCTGTTCCTTGGCTCAGTGGAGGGACAATCCCAGGGTGACTCCCTGGGATATGCTGTATTGTCACACCTGCAGGATCTGCAGTTTGACACCGAGTCATTTACCCCAGGCAGGTCTCAGGCAGTGACTTTGCTCCCACACTGCATCTGTGGGGTCTCAGGTCAGGAGGGTTCAACCCCAACAGGAGGAGGCAGCCAGAGGGGTCGGGCTCTGCTCCCAGGGAACAGGGACAGGACAAGGGGAAACGGCCTCAAGCTGTGCCAGGGGAGGCTCAGCTTGGACATCAGCAGGAATTTCTCCATGGAAAGGGTGCTCAGGCCTTGGCAGGGGCTGCCCAGGGAGCTATGGAGTCCCCATCCCTGGAGGTGTCCAGGGACGGCCCGGAGGTGGCACTCAGTGCTCTGGGCTGGGGACAAGGTGGGCATTGGGCACAGCTTGGACTCCATGGGCTGAGAAGGCTTTTCCAGCCTCAGTGACCCTGGGATTCTGTGGGGCAGTTTTGGGCTGCGCAGGGATGCTGAATTGCCACGTGCAGTGGGAAGGAGGTGATTGCAGGGACCAGCGGGTGCAGCACTGGATGCCCTGGGGAATGAGATCTGGATCCCTGAGGATTTTGCAGTGTTTGACCTGCTTCTCCAGTTTTGATTTTTTTCTTTCATTCACCTCAGAGTTTACTTGGTGAGGTAAATTCTAATTTGCTGGCAGGATTGCTGTGCTCCGTGAGATGATGTCTTTACATTTCCGAGGAGAACAAAACCACAAATGTCCTTTTTGCCCCCTTTTTGACTCAGACCCACTTGTCATCTGCAGAGGCACAAGGCCTGGTTTGGGTTTAAGTAGCTGCCTTCTACTTTTAGATTATTCTGTTGTAGTGGTTCTATGGAGAACTTGACAAGATGATGCCAGGAATTAAACCTTGAACTTTTTCTTCTGGTTTTTATCCTTTAAAACTAACGATGTTTATTTTTATTTGTTATTTTTGATTTCCAAATCCCCTTTTTTTTAAAGGATGAGTACTACCTTTTTGGTTTGGTTTTTTTCGGTTTTTTTTTTTTTTGGACATCAATTATTCATTCTCCCCACAATGAGAATCACATTTTACTTTTCAACGCCTGCAGAGTGTGATCTCAGGTACAGATGGATCAACAGGGTGGAATCACTGGTAAGCCAAGTGTTCCGTGGTTTTATCCTGATGCAAACAGGCCCAGAACCCAATCCTCTGTCACCACAGTGGTGCTTTAGAGCCTCCAGGGGTGGTTCCATCTCACATCCTGCCTGTTCAGGGAAAGAAAACTCCTCTTGTCGGGAATTTTGCATCAAGTCAAGCCCAATCCTGGCTCCTGGCCCAGGAGGACAGTGGAATTCTGAGCTCCAGAGCAAACCAGGCTGTGACAGGACTTCAGATCGTGTTTTCTGCAGCTCCAGCTCTTCACAGCTCGGTGCAGAACATTAGGCACAACTGGAGATTTATTGAGGTGTTAGGGTTTGTTTGAAGTCATTCATCCTTTCCAAATTATCATTTGGGATTGAAATACTGATGGCTGTGCATAGCAAGAGGATTGTTTTGTGTTGCTTACTAAAATGTAGAGAAGAGTGGAGTGATGGGAGGGATTGGAGTGAAAGATTGGGGCTTTTTACTGCCAGTATTAAAGCAATTATTAAATATTTTGATCACATTATAGAGTGACTTGAAATACAGGGCTCTGAAAGGTGGTGTGATCCCCGAGGCAGGATCTGCTACACCCTGCACGGCTTCCTTGAGGTTTCCCTCAGGAGGGAAAGGAGGCAGCCCAGAATAGTGGGGCAAGACTCGTTTGGGTGTTATTTTGCTGATTTTGGTGAGAATCTCTGGAGCTGTGACCTCTCAGCTCTAGAAAATGCTCAGGGCAGTTTTCCACTCCCTTGCTGGGGCACAGGAGAGAGGAACAGCCGTGCTTGGTATTTGAGTATTAAAAATGATGAATTGTGGGGAACTGTAAAGGAGAGACATCTGGAGGTGGAACACAGCAGGCTTAACTCCTTAATTTATAAACCAGTCCTGGAACTGTTGGGCAATACCAAGAGGTTCGATGTTCATCCCTGTCCCTCTCCGTTATGGGCACAGATGGCCCCAGGTTGTCGTGCTCCTCTCATGCCCCACTCACAGCGTCCCTCAGGGTGCCTGAAGAGTTTAAGGACCTTCAGCTCCTTCTCAGTGATCAGTACTGGGTTATAAATCATCCATCACTGCACTGGAAATCAAGGGGAGAGCATAAGCACAGATTTAGGACTAATTGCACCCGACTCTCTCAGCCTCAGCAAGGGATGCTCACCTTGAGCAAGACCAGCATGATTTGGAGATCCAGGTCTGTTCCTTAACCTTCTTTTTGAAGCGTCCCCAGACCCATCAAACTCTCCTGCTCTGGGCTCCCGAGGTGTTCTGGGAGCCCTTGGACAGTGTGCAGCCATTTGATAATCACAGGTATTTCAGAGCTCGTCCTCATGCCTGACACTTCTGATAAAAAGCCATTTATTCCCATATCCAGCCTGTTCTCACCCAGACAGTGCCGATTCTTGTGTCCATTTTCACGCTCAGATAACAAACAGATCCCTCTCAAAGCAGCTGACAGTCTCCTTTCCTCAAAGGAGAAGGATTTCAGCAGGGCCACGAGTCTGCTTGGAAATATTTTGCTTTTTGATGAGGCCAAGTGAGGAACTCTTCATACAGGGGCAGAAGTGCAGCTGGAGGCTTCCAAACTCCGCTTCCTTTCGCCTGGCTCATCATCACATCGGCTCCTGCGTGATAGGAGGATTATTGTCTTTATCATTAGGATTACTTTTCAAATGAGGGAGGAACCTGAGCCTTTCTTGACAGGTTAGAGAGCCTTTTCTTCTTCTCTTCTAAGAAGAAATTCCTGAATTTCCTTGCAGTGTCCTGGATTGCTTCTTATTAGCCATGGAAGTCCTTGGAAGAGAAGTGCTGCTATGGGAATGTTGGGTCTGCCAGGGTCAGAGGTGCCTTTGGATGATGTTTGTTGGGATTTCTTCTCCTTGCAGAACTGTTCATTGTCTTGGGTTTATAACGGAAAACCAGCCAAGGTGTCCTGTATAATATTTTTGAGAATTCCAAAGGAAACTGTGCTAAAATATGTTAAAATCCATGGAATGTTAGGGAGAGAAAGTCATGGAAAAAGGGGCTTTTTCTGCACAGCTGTTGGAAAAGTTTGAGCACAGCCTAATTACGAGGAGGATGTCTCAGGCTTTGTGTTTGGAAACTCCGTCTCCAAACTGCCTTTGGAGCCTAAGGAAAACTCTGGAGTCTGCCTGCAAACCCACGGTGCCAAGCAAAGCCTTCCAGAGGAGCGTTAATTTGATGGAAAAAGCAGCTTTGGAATAAATCGTTGACAGAATGCTTCAGAAATGAGAAATTTCATTCTCTCTGGGTGCTGGATTCCTCGCAGGATGACGAGACTCCGAGGAGGAGGGCAGAGCAGCGGGTGGTGTCAGTTCAGGGTCAGACAGGCTGGGGACACTGGTGCCTGCAGCACTTGGAAGCTGAGGATGGACAGGATGGATGCACGGGTGATTAAATGGTCTGGAATTTGGCAGGGCTGGAATTTGGCAGGCCTGCAGAGGGGTAATTAACGGCTTTGATGTTTAACTGGTGCCAGGGAAAAGCAGAGGGTGGCGGGGTTGACGTGAGGCAGATGCTCCACGTCTCCTCTCACGCTGCTCAAGGCCACACCTCAAGGGCTCTGTCCAGTTCTGGCCCCACCCAGCTCCCCCCTGGGGCTCCAGCCTCTTCCCCAGCTCCATTCCCTTGCCTGGATATGCTCCAGCCGTTTGTCATGAGGAGCCCAAAATTAAACTTCCAAGGCATGCACTTGAGGACCTCACAGTGCCAACAGGGCCCGTAGCGAGTGTTTGATGTTTGATGAGTTTCTCAGCTGTCCCTTCTGGCTGGTCCCTGAGCTCCTGCCTGTGATGACAGCATTTCCAAAGTCTCCAAGCCTCAGGTCTGAGTGGAGGTAGAAAACCTCAGGTGCCGTTGAGATTGAAACATCCCGGCAGGAATTGCCGCGTCCATAAGTCCTTAGCAGTGCGTTAACTTGGAGTCCTCCTATTTTCATGAAGGATTCATTGAAGTTTCAATTTGCTGTGAAGCTCTTCAGGATTTCCTAAGTCGGTTTTTAGTGCCGAGACCCAGCATTTTGCACATCCAAAACTCCAGACTTGCTGAGAACAGCCATGGCTGCTTTCTCCTGGCACCAGTTCCCAGAGGGTTCTGTGGTGGTGACTAAAATCACCAGGGTTCTGTTAGGAAGGGAGATTCAGAAACACAGCTCTGAAATGAATTCCCTGGCCTGAGACATGGGTGGAAGTTCAATTGCCATGGCTGGGGAAGAGAGGAAAACTTGGGATAACTGGAATTGTGCCCACAGAGTAATGGAGGGCTTGGGTGGTGCCAATTCTTTTAAGAAATAGGTGGCCATGGGATAAGAGAAATATCAGCAACTCCTTCACTGGCCGTGGCCACCTTCCTGTCATGGGCTCAGTAAAAAACACCGTGGCAAAAGCCAGGGAGGGGTGTTGGTCCTTCACATGGCCTAATTGGTGTTAATTGGCTGGAGATCAGAAAGCTCCAGTGCAGATTTGATGCTGTCGCTCAAATCCACTTAGATTAGGAAGAGGTGAGGTTTTCTCCCTGCTGGAAAGGGCTGGCTGGGAATTCTGGAGAGAAGCACAGTGAATAACCCAACCCAGCAGCGTGGTTTGTCATCCAGCATTCATATCCAAGGCTGCAGCCTTCATTCCATCTTTCCTTAAGGATGGCTGGCAGTTATCCCACTGCCCAGCTAACCCAGCTGTGGGCGAGCAGCAAACTGATGGAAAAATGGAAATTGATGCGCCACTTGTCCCTGAAATCTTTTTATTTTTTATTTTATTACGACAAAGCGTCGTGAAAAATGTATTTCAGCAAGAACAAAGATTTCATCAGGAGCCTGATGAGCTGTCACTTCAGTTAACTCTTAACAAACACAGAGCCCTTGAGATGTGTGTTGGGATGAGGGTGGTGTGATCCTGTTGTGCTGGTTGGAATCCTCTGGGGAGGGAGACGTGGCCAAGCCTCTGTTTGTTCGGGCAAAACCAAAATAGCACAGGCTGGCTCTGCGGAGCTTCGAAATAAAGGGAATAATTGCTTCCCCTGCAGAGGGAGTGTAAAATGCATGAATTCATCCAGACCCTTCTGACAGAGGGATTTTGATGTTTGTCAGTGATCTGGTTGAAAGAGTTGCAGAGTGCAGCCGGATCATGTCCCGCATATGAACCGAAAAAAACCCAAATCAAGGGGGCAAAAAGGGACAATCTTTGGATCCACCTTGTTGTGGTGCAGGACTCGGGAGCACATCTGCCCTGTGAAGGGTGTGAGAGTCTAAAGGCCAAACTAAGTAAAGATCTGGGCACAACTCCAAACTCAAAGCTCATTAACTCCAGCCCTGTGTTGGCTCGACCTCTGGGATGTGCGTGAGGACGCCCCTGGACGCTCCTTGGCAGGGAATTGGGAGCTAATTTTGGCCTTGACATTACAAAATGATGCTGCTGGAGACGAAAGCCCGGCGCAGGAAAAGCTGCTGCTTCCCTGTTTGGGTGCAGTGCGAGGTGTGAGGGAAATATTGTGGCAATATTTCCTTACTTTCACGGGATAACAGCGATGATTCACGAGGAAACGGGGCAGTTCTTGTATTTAGGTTGTATTTAGGGTGGATCTCTGCAGAATGTGCAGCCTGGAGGATGTGTAAATGTGGGATTAGTGCAGTGGGTTGGTGTCTATACAATTTATATCCTGTGTGTTGCTGTCTTGGAGTTACTTGTTTTGCATGCCTGCAGCTTGGTGAGCTCATCAATGGCTAATCTGGCAGGTAAAGCAAGAAATTTGGCTTAAATGAGTATTTAAAATGATTCCTAAGGTGGTTTAGGGAGCTTTTCCTCTTTCTTTGCTCAGAGTGGCAGGTTCTTTCCTGGAGAAAACTTCTACAACCACCTGTAATTACTGGTGGAGCAAAGAGAGGGTGCCAGATCATTCCCGACTGAGTTTTTTCCCCTCTCAGAGTTCAATTATCACTGCTTTCAGTTATCTGCTCTCTCTCAGTCTCACTGGGGTTATCTCTGTGCGGTGTCGGAGTTGCACCCAGCTGGGTGAGGGCAGTGAGGACGTGATGGACGTGGCTTTAGAGGATGATGGACGGTGGTGGCTCCTCCAGCTTGTCCTCCCCCCTGGCCAGCTGCTGGCGTGGCTTTTGGATCCCTCTGTGATTTACGTCATTCCCAATATTCCGCCTGTCCTGTGGAATTTGGGATGAGGTGAGCAATGAGGGAAGGTGATAGGGTTTATTCTCCTCCTTAAATAACCCAGGGCATGAAATTGGACTTGGATTTAAAAAGGCAAAACCCTCCCAGTTTGTGATTTGTTCTGGCCTGGAGCAGCAGCCTTTACCAGGAAGAAACTTCAAGGGGAATGTTGTAAAGGTGGGATTTACATCTGTTTCGTCCAAAAGCTGTCATTTCCAAACCAAAACCAACCCATATTTTAATTAGAGTTGCTCAGGAAAGTCAGAAATGTTTGTTTCAATATTTATTACAACAGAGCCGTGCCATTTTGGCCATTCCAAAACTACGCTTGGGTGCTCCCACAGTTTGCCAGGTGGGAAGATGTATAAATCGGGTAAATTCTTGTTTGGAAGATGTATAAATTGGGTAAATTCTTGTTTCTGTGCTCGAAGATTAGAAATGCTGCTGTGTGTGCACATCTCCAATCATCTCTCCTGAGTGAAGTACACATCCTTTACCTGGTAATTGTTGTGTTTTGTCTCAGCAGAGGCCGGGGAAGATGAAGCACAGAGCCTTTAATGTGATTACAGAGAGCTGTTTGTGCATCTCGTTACGTGGAATGTCTGGAGGCCTGGCAGGCTGCCTTCCCCACACAAGCACTGCGTTCCCCTCATGAGGAGATAGAAATATTGATCTGAAGATAGGCAATAATTAGTGCAAAATAAGATGTTACAGAAAGTAGCCCCTGGCACCGGCGACAGGGGATCTTGCTCAGAAGCTGTTGTTGACCATGAGGTCCCCGCTGAGTAAAATGAACTGATTTGATCACTAAATGCCCACAGATTATAAATTGGGCAAATTGATTATTTACTCTTTTGTGCCCCTAACTCACAGTGACTCTCGTTGTGTCACAGAAAATTCTCTCTCAGTGCTGGGAGCCGCTGTGCCTGGGGCAGGAGTTTGGTTCAGGAGCTGAGCAGGACAAGGGAAAGGCTTTTAATCCTTGGCATTTTCCCTTTTATTGAATGGGAAGTGTTAAATTCCTGTTGATTTGAGGAAAACAGAATGTGGCTCCTCTTTGGGAGCTTCCAACTGAACTCAGACTGGGAGAGAGTGCAGGAACCTTCGCCAAAGTGGAGAGGAATGCAGCTCTGCTCTTTTTTCCATCTGTCTTTGAGCCAAAAATTAGGGACTCATCTCTGGGAGTTCAAGATCAAGTTATTTTCTCACTCTTGAGCTGCCCTGAACCTGCTGCTCGGGCTGGAATGGCTGGAATCCCTGGAAATGCTCAAGGCCAGGCTGGACAGGGCTTGGAGCACCCTGGGATAGCGGGAGCTGTCCCTGCCCACGGCAGGGGTGGCACTGGATGGGCTTTAAGGTCCCTTCCAACCCAAACCATTCCATGGATTTCTGATTCCATGACCAGGACTGTGGTAACCAAAGTCAATCGATTCTGAGGTGAGAAAAGGACGACTTCATAATATTTCCCTCCTGTGAAAAATTAATCCGTGTGAGCAAAAAATGGATTTTAATTTCTGCATCTGGACTCAATTTGGAGAAGCCTCCTGGGAACCTGGAGAGGAGTTAATGGCTCACAATGTGCTTAATTACCTGTAAAGTTACTTTGTGCTGAGCAGACAGAAGGTAAGAGTCGGGCAGAGTGTGATGAAAGTTCTTTAGCCA
Source organism: Callaeas wilsoni (assembly GCA_013398955.1). Classification (NCBI taxonomy): domain Eukaryota; kingdom Metazoa; phylum Chordata; class Aves; order Passeriformes; family Callaeidae; genus Callaeas; species Callaeas wilsoni. Next base: position 9,259 of record VWPU01017896.1, read on the forward strand.
AGACAAAAATGAAAGAGGAGGGAAAAAACCACTGTGGTACCACAGGTGTCAATGACAAGTCCGGAAAAAAGGTGGATTTGTATAGAATCATAGAATCCCAGAATGAATTTAGTTGGAAGGGACCTTAAAGATCATCCAGTCCCATGCAAGGACACCTTCCACTATCCCTGCTCCACGCCCTGTCCAACCTGGCCTTGGACACTGCCAGGGATCCAGGGGCAGCCACAGCTTCTCTGGGCACCCTGTGCCAGGGCCTCCCCTCCTTCCCACAGAACAATTCCTTCCCAATATCCCACCCATCCCTGCCCTCTGGCAGTGGGAAGCCTTTAGAAGGTGAAGGACAAGGGCAGCAGGACCCTTGGCCAGGTTTTCCAAGGACACCTGTGTACGGATGAGTTTCTGGGCCATAAATAAATGTGGATGTTGTGTCCTGAGTGGGAAGAGATTTAAAACGCTCATGGTCTCCCCTCTGGCATAAGTGCTGGTCAGAAGAGGAGTCACATGGATAATGTGGCTGCCTGGGCAGGATCACCAACGTGGAATGGTGGTTTTGGTTTGTTTTTATTTCAGGGAGTTAATTCTGCTTTCACACAGGAGCCACGCTGTTGTTAATACTGGTACAAATCCCGTTTTTGAAGCGAGCCTTAGTCACGCTACCAATGGGAGCATTTTCTCTTCAGCACCTTTAAAAGTTCACTAAATGGTGCCATTTGTGCTCTGATATCTTAATGTTTTTATGTCCAGGCAGAGACCAGTCTGGTTTTCCTGCACCGAGTCCATTTGCACATCATAATGATCATTTTATGCATTTGTCCTCTCCTTGCATGGGATGAATTTTTAATGTGCAGGCAGAGGGTGACATTTTTATTGCTTTTACGGGCATCAGGAATGCATTTTAAATTCAATTATGTACTGTCTCTGGAAATACCACACAAGTGACTTGCCAATAAATACGTCTCGTGGATTACTGGAAACTAACGGGGACAGTAATCACTGGAGTGACTTCACTGGGCCAATTTTTGTCACTCCAAAAAAATACCACCTAATGCATATTAGGAGGAATAATTCAAGCTTCATATAGACACCGATAAACCAGCATAATTATTTCTGGAAGGAGATGGAAAGAGTTTCTGCAGCTCAATGAAGACAAACTCACTACAGCTCACAGTGCAATTAGAAATCAGTGTTTTAAAGGGTAGGGGAAGTCAGGAAGGGGCATTCCATGTGCTGAACACGAGCTCAAGGAACTCACAGGATTTGTGCTGTTGAATTGAGCTGGAGATGAAGACAAATCAGGCTTAAGCTGAAGTGTCCTCAGAGGGATGGTAAAAAATCCTGAAGTTGTTAATAATTGAGCAAATTCCAGCTGACCTGCCGTGAATCACTGTTCTGTTAAGCTGCTGGCAAGGAGGGGAGCAGAACCAGCTGGCCAGAGCACACCAGGAATCAGTCAGAATCTGGTTTAACAAGAAAATCCAAGCCGCTGGAAAACTGGGAAGATAAAACTCAGAGCAAATTGGGATCTGCGAGTGCAGGCACACACATCCATAGGCACGAGATTCCTAGTGCTTTGTGGGGAGGTGAAGGGTGGTATTGAAAATAAAATAATGTCACTTGAAACAAGTGAAGTGTAAGTCCTTATCCAGGGGAGGTAAATGCAGGAGGGATCAGCATTTGCTTCCAGGACATGGAATAACGGAGTGGTTCATGTTTGCAGGGATCAGCTGCTCCAAACTCTCCTTTAAAACAGCTGAGCTTGAGCTGATCCCACCAGCCCAGAGAAATCTGGAGGGAGCAGATTCTCTGTCCAGCACAGCCTCTACTCCTCAGCAGCTCCTGGATGCTCTGAGGAACCCAGGATTGCAATCCATGGCCTGGATTTTCCTGTCTGGGCTAATGGGATTTACCCTTCCAAACAACACCAGGAGTCCAGGACCTTCTGTTGCCCTGTGTTTTTGTTTGCAGGTTAAACTGCTGTTTCAATAAATCCCAGTCCTTCACAAAGTGTTCCCAGCACTGTCTCTGTGAGGTTCTGGATCTGATGGACAATGGATAAGGGACGGTGTCCCCGAGCCTCTGAGCTCCGCTACAGCCACCACTGAATTTTGATTGGAGAAAGAAAAAAAACCGCTTCTCAATGAAAAAATATCCAGCCATGTGTCCTTGGCCCCCTCATGGACAGAGCTCTATCCCACATGGTGCTGTTCCAGTCCTTTCCTTATTGATAGAAATAGGGGAATGAGACAAAAAACGCAGTTTATGGGATTTCTACGGTCACTGCACTTTGCCTTCCTTCACCTGTGGATGATCTTTGCCACCTGATCTTCCTCCCGTGTGGGTAATAACCACTCTGAATCCATAATAAGTGATAAATGTGTTATTCCAATGACACCTGATGGGATTTTGGGGGGGACATTATTTGGGATAACCTGGCTGCTGTGTTTTGAAGCAATCCTTGTATGCCCACCCTGGTGCTGCTGCCCTGATCTCCGTGCCTGGCCCGAAACTGAGCAGTTGAACACGTGTGGGCCATTAAAGGGAATTTTGTTAGACATTAATCACCCCAGAGGGGTAAACTGAGTCATCTGCAAACGTGTGGAACGATCATCAATAAATCAGGAATGACAGGGAACCAGGAATGGATTTATGGAAGTGCTTTCAGCACCTGTTGCTGGCTCCTTTTAACACTATTTTGATATCTGTCAATGAGTCAGATTTTAATCTGAAGTGTTTCCTTCTAAACACATTGAATGGTGGTTTTAATCAAGACGAAATGTGGCCTTGCATAAATCAACGTACAGAAAATAAAATCTGCCAGCCAGCCATAATCGTATCATGATGACCTTCTTGCAATGAAAAAATGAAATAAAGTAAGGCTGACTGGTATAAATTATATTTTAAAATCATTCTTGATGGGGTGGTGGAGCCACTGTTGCATGAGGACAGGCTCTGGGCATAGCCAGGCTCCTGGATGCTGCTCTGGGAAAAGAGGCAGGGCAGGATATCCTGGATTACAGGGCTCAGGGCAAAAACTCAGCACCAAAACTGCGTTCATTCCTTTTGGATCCATCTGCCCTGTCCTTTCCCCTTCCCTGACCTCCTCATGGGCTAATTTGGGGTCAGGTTTCCCTTCTGTTTGCTTCATGTGTGCCACAGAAATCCTGGAATTCTGTGCTGCCTTTTATTATTTCTCTGTCCAGCTATCAGCCAGGGAGCCCATAGATATTCCCAACCACTCCAGTTTCAGTATTGTCTTCATCACTTTTGGAACAGGACAAGAGGAAGAGGTTTGGAGGTTCAACCATAGGCTGAGGGAATGACGGAGCAGGGTGCCGGCAGAATTCCTTTCCTGGGATACAGAGGCATCCCTGTCACGTGCTGACCTTCCATCTGTTGAACAGCAATTAATTAAACAAATTGGTGGAATTTAATGAAGCTTTCATGTTGCAGTGGAGAAAATAATGGAAAAGAGGAAACACTGGATAGAGCACAATGAAACATCTGTTGGGATTCAAGCGGGGATGGATCCAATGCGTGTTGGATCCAAGGCAAAATTCCTCAGGAATTTCCCCTCTGGTGGCAGGAGAGGGGCTGTTCCATGGATCAACTGACCCGTGGCTGGTCAGTCTCCCTGGTGACCACTGACCAGAAGGTTCGTCTCTTTTCCAAAATGCTGTGGACCTGGAATGTTGCACTTTCTGCTCGGATCATCTGAATCCGAGATGCTCCAGTTGGAAGCTTGGGTGTCGTGCTCTCAACAGGACTGGGATGAGCCTTGGTGTAGGATCAAGAATCAAGGGACTGGATTTGGGATCACCAGCCCCAGATAGGCTGGGCTGGGAGAGGAAGCCAGAACTGGGATGAGCCGGGGTGTAGGAGCAAGATTCAGGAGCAGTTTTGGGATCACCAGCCCCACATGGGCTGTACGGCGTGAGGAAGCCGGGACTGGGATGAGCCTGGGGGTAGGATCAAGATTCAGGATCAGTTTTGGGATCACCAGCCCCACATGGGCTGTGCTGGGAGAGGAAGCTGGGACTGGGATGGGCCTGGGTGTAGGATCAAGAACAGAGGGTTGGATTTGGCAGCACCAGCCCCTGATGGGCTGTGCTGGGAGAGGAAGCCAGGACTGGGAAGAGCCTGGGTGTAGGATCAAGAACAGAGGGTTGGATTTGGGATCACCAGCCTGAAAGAGGAAGCTGAGAGGGTTTGACAGCAGCAGAACAGAATTGTATGGGATTATTGAAATTGGCTACCTGGCACATAAGGTTTTTTTGTTTATTTTGGGGTTTTTATTGCCCATTATGCTGCTCGCCTGTCTCCAATATTCCCAAGATGATCTTTACGTAAACAATTGGATTTTCGAGCTGTGTGCGAAATCTGTCAGGCTTTATTTGATTATTTCTCCAATACAGCCCAGGCCCCTTGAAAATCCTCGACCCTTAATTCATTTCCAGCTGCAGAGGCTTTGCTGTGCATAGGAAATTTTGGACTCCAAGATGTAAAGGGAGAATCAACAGTGTTGTAAAGTCTAGGATTAAATCATCCTTCTCCTTTCTTTAATTGAATAAAGGACTCAGGCTTATCCTGGAGAAAGGGATGTCCCAGCCATGGCTTTAGAGGCACTTGAAAGGTATTTGGGATTCTGTGCAGGTAATAAACCACGAGGAAAGGGGGTTTGCCCATTCATGGGTTGGGATCACGGGACTGGACTGGTTGGGATGTCTTGGGGGTCTTGCTGGGGATCCCTGGGGTTGGCACAGCACTCCTTGTTTCTGGGAAGGTCTCAAATGCCTCTGAGGTGGAATTTAATGGGGCCAATCCCAGGATTTCATCCCAATGTGGTTGTGCTGGGTTTTCACCATGAAAGGAACAAAATTCTTTGGATTTTGGTACCATTTTTGTGGCTTATTTCTCTGGGGGTAACGAAGTCATTCTTGGAAGTCTGATCTCATTGGTGAGCTCAGAAGTGATCCTCTGGTGATCGCTCAGAAGGGATTTTCTTTGGAGTTTCCCTCCATAAATCATCTCAGATGTGTCAGCCAGAGTGAGGAGCTCAAGGTTGCTCCAAACCCAGTGTCTAGGATTTGGTGACACTGCCAGCCACGGTGTCACCCCTGCTAACTCCCACCCAAGGAATGTGTCGGGCAGGATATCCATGTTTTTAAATCCTTCTTACTGTAGCTAACAACTAAAAAAGGTAGATATCTAGGTGTTTTAATGCTTTGTGAATTGTGGAGATTCGAGATTCACTCAACACCTGTGTTGGGGAGCAATTTTTTTTTTTAAAGCTTCCATATTACTCAGAATCCCAGGATGGGCGAGGCTGAAGGGAGCTCAGCGGGCGCCTGGTGGCAGCTCCCTGCTCCAGCAGGGCCAGCCCAGAGCACAGGGCACTGCACTGTGTGCACACGGAGCTGGAACAGCCCCAGGGAGGAGAGCCCAGAGGCTCTGGGGACAATCTGCTCAGGGCTGGGCACTGCCCAGGGCAGAAGCTCTGCCTCCTGTGCAGGGGAATTGCTGCCATCAGCCCCTGCCCGTTGCTCTGGTGCCATTGCTGGGCCCCGCAGCAGAGCCTGGGCCCTGCTCGGAGCCCTCCCTGCACACAGGGACACCCAGGCCTGAGGGCCCCTCTCAGCTGGGGCTCCTCTCGAGCCTGAGCAGCCCCAGCTCCCTCAGCCTTTCCTGGGCACCGAGATGCTCCAGGCCCTTCCTCAGCTCCGCAGCCTCCGCTGGCCCCGCTCCAGGAGTTCCCTGGCCCTTTCAGGTCCCTTTGCTTTGGAGAAGTTGCCCGGGAGAACGTGAAAAGCTGGTGATTCAGAGGATGTTAAAATAATTTACAGCTTATCTTTCTTTTGTATACATGTAATTCTGGAGGCAGAAAATGATGGTGATCTCTGCGATACGTTCATTTAACGGGGGTGGTTAAACGAGGACGTAGCATTCTGGCAGCAGACAGGGCTGTGCTTGGAAAGGGTGTCAGTGGCTCCGTGAAAAAGAGATGATTATGACAATTTGCTGTCAAGTGCAGCAGAAATCTCTTAGACACAAGACTTCTGCCTTTAGTCCGCCTTGGAGATGATAAATACCCAATTTGGAGGAAAGGGACACAACAAACCGTGCATGCAAATGCCACTTGTCCCTTATTCACACTCACTGTGGTTTTGAAGCGTTGGCCGTTGTTAAGGATCTCTTTCGAGGCACACCGTGAGAATCGGTCGCAAAAATCTTTTGTTTTCTACCTTGTGTGAGGTAGTGGTCTTTGTTGGTCTTCATTGTGGTGCCTCAAGGTTGCAAGGCCAGGTTGGACGGGGCTTGGAGCAAGCTGGGATAGTAGAAGGTGTCCCTGGCCATGGCAGGGGTGGCACTGGATGGGCTTTAAGGTCCCTCCCAACCTAAACCATCCTGGGATGCTGTGGTTCAATCAAGAAGCAGAAATTTGGCGTGGTGCACCCACTCTGGATCTGTCCAGAGGTTGGAGGGTGAGGGTTCGTTTGCCATGAAACCTCCCAGAGAAAGGGGAAAGAACGCAGGAGAGAAACTCCTTGACAGCAAACTCTTTTGAAGAGGTAATTACAGTGCAAGCCAAAGACAATTTAATTTCAGCTGTACCGTGAATGCAGGATCATAAAAATCAGTGTTCAGGACTGAGGCTTTGCATGACAGCTTTTATCTTTAATCACCAGTGTGTTTGTGTCAAACACAGTGTGGCCAGATGGACCAGGGCAGTGACTGTCCCTCTGTGCTGGCCCTGCTGAGGGACCCCGAGGGCTGTGTCCAGTTCTGGGCCCTCCCGGCCAGCGAGCCCTGGAGGGGCTGGAGCGTGGCCAGGGAAGGGAACGGAGCTGGGGAAGGGGCTGGAGCCGCAGGAGCGGCTGAGGGAGCTGGGAAAGGGGCTCAGCCTGGAGCAAAGGAGGCTCAGGGGGGACCTTCTGGCTCTGCACAACTCCCTGACAGGAGGGGGCAGCCTGGGGGGGTCGGGCTCTGATCCCAGGGAACAGGGACAGGACAAGGGGAAACGGCCTCAAGCTGGGCCAAGGGAGGCTCAGCTTGGACATCAGCAGGAATTTCTCCATGGAAAGGGTGCTCAGGCCTTGGCAGGGGCTGCCCAGGGAGCTTTGGAGTCCCCATCCCTGGAGGTGTCCAGGGAAGGCCTGGAGGTGGCACTCAGTGCTCTGGGCTGGGGACAACGTAGGCATCAGGCACAGCTTGGACTCCATGGGCTGGGAGGGCTTTTCCAGCCTCAGTGATCCTGGGATTCTGTGATACAACAGTGTTGGAAAAGCTGGGTTAGTTGGAAGGTAGAAAAGCTCTGATTTGGGACTGCAGGTAGAATTTGATTTGCGAATATGAAGAAATGCCACCTGCTAGATCCAAAACCATCCCATAACGTCCTCCAAGGACTCCAGCAGGAGCAGGTTCCCTCTGCAGGGTGGCTCAGGAGCAGCAGAGTGAACCCTGTGCCTCGAGATGAGCAACCAGAACTGTGCCTGCCCAAACTTCACTGCTGTTCCCAGAGTGGCTGCTGCTGCTGCTGAGCCTTTGTAGCTCTTAGGGAGCAATTGTCCTTTTCAAGATGAATCATCCTGAGTGAATTCATGTGGAATGGGAGGAGGGGGTTCACATACCTGCTAATTACTCTCCCTCCCTCTCATGCTGACAGCAACAATTGAACTTTTCTTTTAAATCAGTCCCATCTCCCCAGCGGCTGCCAAAGGAGATGCAGTAGGAGGGCTCTCTGTGATAATGAACCCCTGTCAGGGAGACGCAGGGATTGACAGGAGCAAGGCAAAATACTCCTCCAGAGTTCCTGATCTGCCTATTGAACACAAACAGAGCCTGGGCCCAAAGAGGGTCCCTGGAAGTGTTCAAGAACCACACAGATGTGGTGGGGAGGGACATGGGTTCGTGATGGACGTGGCAGTGTTGGACTCCGGTCTTTCCAACCTTGTTGATTCTGATCCTTTTCGAGATCATTTCGCGTTCCCCTCAGGGAAACAGAGCCCTAGCCTCATGACGTCGGCAGATCCCTTGGCATCCTTGGTACCCTGTCTGCACAAGAGGGAAAAATGCAGTTCTTGGCTCTTGCTTTACTTCAGTATTTGCTCATCAGGGATACGATCAGTTCTGCCTCTCTCCCATTTTCCTGTGTGTAGTAGGACTTAGGATATAACCAGATCCCTGAAAACAAATGTCCCACAACCTCCTTTCAGTACTTTATTTCCCTGATAAGGGCTGTGTAATGAGTGGCAGAGCGTTCAAACTGTGGCTGTTCCATTTTCACCCTCTCCAAGATGAGTAATTGTGAATTGTTTACTGCCTGCGTGGCTTTAGCACAGCAGACAAATCATCTGCAGCACCTGCCGAGCAAATCTGTTCTCTCTTCCTGAGGCTTCTGTTCCATGAGGTGCTTCCAAGGCCAGCCCAAAGGGAAATTAATGGGAATGTGAGTGGCTGTCACCCTCCCTGTCCCTTCCTCCTGCTATTCTTTGAGCTGTGTCCTGTTCTGGGCCCTCACAGCCAGAGTCCTGGAGGGGCTGGAGCATGTTCAGGGAAAGGAATGGAGCTGGGGAAGGGTTCAGATTGGACATCAGCAGGAATTTCTCCATGGAGAGGGTGCTCAGGCCTTGGCAGGGGCTGCCCAGGGAGCTTTGGAGTCCCCATCCCTGGAGGTGCCCGAGGAAGGCCTGGAGGTGGCACTCAGTGCTCTGGGCTGGGGACAAGGTGGGCATCGGGCACAGCCTGGACTCCATGGGCTGGGAAGGATTTTCCAGCCTCAGGGATTCCATGAATACAAGCAAAGCACGTGGGGAATTCCTACAGGAAAACCAGCCTTGACTTAGCAATTACCTGTGCAACTGGGGAAGGACTGAGATTTTTGGAGAAATAAATACACCTTTCTTGAAATTAATTTCTGCCACTTCTCTCATGGGTACTATGAATGAAAATAACCAGCAGCTGATCCTCCAAATAATGTTTATTAATCTGTCAGAAAAGGGGAATTATGTTTTGATGCAGCAGTTTGCAACACAAAAGGAAGGTACCTGGGAGGGTGGGGAGGCCCTGGCACAGGGTGCCCAGAGCAGCTGGGGCTGCCCCTGGATCCCTGGAAGTGTCCAAGGCCAGGCTGGACAGGGCTTGGAGCAGCCTGGGACAGTGGAAGGTGTCCCTGCCCATGACAAGGGTGGCACAGGGTGGGCTTCGAGGTCCTTTCCAACCTCAGCCACTCTGATTCCAGGAAATGATGCCAGGACCATGATCCCGATGGAGCCAGCATTCCCTTCCTGACACAACTGGGAGCCCAATGGGAGGCTGCCTGTACAGTTGCAGTTGCCCAAAACACCATTTTTTGGTGATAACCCAAATCAAGGTTGAGCTTGGGCTCATCAGATGCAACCTCGGTTCTTTTGGAGCTGAAACCAAGCTGTAGGAGCATCCCAAGTGTGCTAAGGAAGGATATTTGCATTTTTCAGCCTTAATTCCAGTTGGATGCCAAAAAAAAAAGAGTTTCAGGGAACTCAGACAGCCTTAATTTCCTTTTACTGGAGTGTTGCAATTTGGAGCTCTGCTTGCCCAAGGCACAGAGCGGTGACAACAACTGCAGTTGTGATGGTGCCAAGCGGCAATAAAAGAGAAGGGTTTTGTTCCAGGCTTAACCCTGGAGAAACATCTGCCACCGACCTGGATCAGCACCCTCGCTGAACACCCTTCAAAAGTTTGGGAATGCGTCTTGAAAGGGATTTAGAGAGTGAATGGTTGCTTTTATGTCCCGGGGGCAGAGCAGAGCCAAGAGCCGTGGTGTGTGGCAGAAGATAAATGTCCCGTGGGCGCCGGCAGCGCTGCCACGGCGCGGGTCCGAGGCTGCAAACAGCGCCTTGGGCCGCAGCCAGCGCTGCCTGGAAGCCCTTGCTGCTTCCTGCAGGAGCCATCCCGTGGGATGAACCACAGGCATGGATCAAAAAGTGGCTAATGGCGATGTTGCTTCTACCTGGAGGTTGAGAGCAGCTCGGTGATTGCATCCCCAGGGATGGAGCCACGACCTTTCCCAGCTCTTTTGGGTTGGGCATATCCCTGCTCCTCCGTGGGGACAGGGATTCGGTCCACGGATGTTTTAGCACAGCTGCTTTCCCTGACTTTGGCAGCTGGTGCTGGGCACGTTGAGCTCTCTGGGAAAATGTGTCACGTTTGGAGCCAGGTGGAATGGCTCCAGACAGGGAGCAATTCCCTGTGGGAAATTCCCCCGGGGCCAGGGGCTGCCATCCCTGCACGATGTTCCGTGCCTGAGCAGTGGGGAATGCAGCCAGGAAAATGTCACCTCTCCTCCTTTCCCTGCTCCCAGTCCGGGGTGTAGGGGCAGGGAGGCTGGAGAAGGTCAGGGAATGTTTCTCATCCCCTTCCCTGCAATGGCAGTCGCACTCTCCTGATAAAGTCCTGTTTGTGGATGGATTAAAATCATCCAGTTTATTGCGTTTTCCGTTAAAACTCAAATCCCTGGAGTTAGGGGTCTGCTTTGCCTCCTCGTTTGCTGCCTCTATAGGGTGGCGTGGATCCTCCTGTGGATCCTGGGCTGTACTTTTGCCAGGGGATCCTATCAAATACCCATAAATAATTTGGCATCCGTACTTTTTAACACCCGTATCACCCTCAAGAGCCTAGAGGGGCTGCAGGTGAGCAGGAGGTCAGTTGTGAATAGCTCTATTCCCTGCCCATCCAGGGACTGGATTCAGGGCAGGTGGAGCAATTACTGCTCATTAAATGGAATAAGAAGCAGCTGGAGAAAGTCCTTTATAAGGACCGGGTAGACCGAGTAGAAGAAGCCACAGCGTGCTGGGAGAGGTTGGCAAGCTGCTCCCGTTTATTCTGCAATCCAATCACAATCATTAAACTGGAAAAAACTTCCAAGATCTTCGAGTCCAGCTTTTCCTGGGCAGAGGGGGAGATGGTTGTGGAAAAGGAGGAAGGAATGAAGTCCTTCACACGTGCTGCAGGTAGGGGAAGAGCCGTGAGGTTTAAGCTCTGTTGGGAGTGTTTGGTGTCAGACACCCCAATATCTGCTTTGCCAGCTCTAGCATTGTTACTGTCTTCAGTAACAGAAATCTTCATTATCTTCAAAAATCTTCATTACTGGTGGGATTTAAGGAGCAGTGGGAGGAGAACTTGTTGGAGAAGGTCTGGGTGTGTTTGACCCTGCTTTGTTGGGCAGAGCTGGCATTCCTTGAACAGCTGGAGCAGCGTTTGCTGTGATTTCTTCTACTCTAAATCCATCCCAACTCTAGGGCTGAATGTTTGCCCTTCTGTAGTTCCAGGCTTTTTCACACGGTTGTAGAAGGGGAAATACAATTTTCCTGCCTCTTGCTGTGGTGATCAGAGATTCCCTGGGAGGTTTCTGCTCCCGTTTGCCTCCCTCCCATGTGTTTTCCCATGAAATTGGAGCAATTTGCAGCTCGGCTCTTTTGCTCGAGGCTCTCCCTGAAGAGCTGAGGCTCCATTTGCCTTTCAGGGCAAGTACCCACCTGGAAGGAATCATGGAAACACTCCTTTTGTACACAACTCCTTCAATAATCCAGGAAGTTCTTGAAGGGAATCAAGGCTCTGTTTTATGAATCCATTTAGTACTGCCCTGTGGAGAGTGGATATGGATTTTTATTGGGCTGGAGAATCAAGTCTTGCTCTCTTCTTATCAAAGAAACTCAAATATTTGGCTGTTTTGTCGCTTCTGGCTGTTCAGGGGGATTCTGGTCTGCCATAAACCCCCCTAAATCTGGGATATTAATGGTGTAATTCTGTGATGTGCTGGAGTTGGAGTTTGTTTTGTCAGCAAATTTCTTTTCCCATTATTTGCTCTATTGCAGAGTTAAAGTTTTAGGCTTTGCTCATAAGATGTGGAATTTTTTAAGAACTCAGGGGCTCTTTCCCTGTTTTTTTTAATGGATTTGGTCTATAATAGATGTCTTTCACAACCCTCCCTTGGATTGCACAGGCATAATTATCCATAAAAAAATACCCTGTGATGAGTTCTCTCCCAGTTTGGGAGTTTGAGGGTCCAACCACACTAAAATCTGACCACTTGTCCAAGGCTGTTATCTTCTCCCATCAGTTTATTCCTCATTTGGGAATGCTGGAACTGATATAATGAGCCTTCATTTTATGCTTAGGCCTGGCCATCAGAGAATTCCTGTCCAGTTGTTTGCTTGCTCCTGTTATAATGTGGGCCTGCATGCTCCCAGTAATAAAAGTGCTCTTCCTAAGGGAAAAAAGCTGTTGTGGAGAGCATGAGAGGTGATATTTTTCTGCATTTATCTGCCTAGGTTTGTCTTGTTATCATTAAATAGATTTAGCTGAAACTGTTTTGGTTTTTTTTTAAATTAAAAGGAAGGGTAAATGATCAGAGAATAATTTAGGTTGGAAAAGACCTTTAAGGTCAAGTCCAGCTGTTCCCTCAGCACTGCCAAGCCCCACACTGACCCATATCCCCAAGTTCCATAGCGGTTAAACCCCTCCAGGGATGCTGATTCCACCTGGGCAGCCCCTGCCACGGCCTGAGCACCCTTTCCATGGAGAAATTCCTGCTGATGACAAAGCTGAGCCTCCCCTGGCCCAGCTTGAGGCCGTTTCCCCTTGTCCTGTCCCTGTTCCCTGCGAGCAGAGCCCGACCCCCCCTGGCTGCCCCCTCCTGTCAGGGAGTTGTGCAGCGCCAGTAGGTCCCCCCTGAGCCTCCTTTGCTCCTTACATCCCATCCAGTGCCACCCCTGCCATGGGTAGGGACACCTTCCACTATCCCAGGCTGCTCCAAGCCACATCCAGCCTGGCCTTGGACACTTCCAGGGATCCAGGGGCAGCCACAGCTTCTCTGCGCCATGGTGTATTTTGGGTTAAATTCACGTTGTGTCTGTGTGTTTCCTTCAGCATCACCTGGGAATATTGATGGGTTCTCAGGTGGAAAACAGAGGATGAGAAACCCCAGAGTATTGCACATCACAGGCTGGCTGAGGATGGGAGGGACATCTGGAGGTTCTCTGGTCTGGCTGCCCCTGTTCAGATTGTCCTGGACCATGTCCTGATGGTTTTTGTGTCTCTCCAAGGAGGACAATTCCACTGCCTCCCTGGGTGGGCTGTAAGGCAGTGGAGATGCACCTTCAAAGTCAGGATACTCCCTGGAGGTCTGGAGACCCAAATTCATGTCCCCATCCTGCTCCAGACTGGTTTAGGCTCAGTCCTGTGGTACCCTGGGTCAGGGGGCTCTTTGTGGCTGCATCACCCTCTCATCCCAGCCTGGCCTGGGTGGCCTTTGCTGAGGGAACTGCTGCCAAACAAGTGACAAAGCCGCCTTTTCAGCCAAAAGAAAAGCCACCAATTTGGCTGTCAAAGTGCCAGGGAAGTCTTCAGAAGCTCCCCGAGGGGTTGGATGGGGGCTCAGTGCTGCAGAGCTCCGTGCTCTGCCCGTCCAGGTGTGCTTTCACTCTTTGATCTGGGGCTGCTTGGAGCTGATCTTCCCTGCCCTTGTTTGTGTTTTGTTTTATTTCTGCTTCCTTCTGAAGCAGACCAGGAAGGAATGTGACTGAGCAGGTCTGTGGCACACAGGAATTCCGGTAGATCCCGAATGGATCCCTTGTTGAGTACCAGCTTTAGGGGTGGCCCTCTGGAGGTTTATTCCAGTGGTCTCCCATCATCACAGAGTCCATCCTGGCTGCCAGAAAAGGAGCAGCTTTCCATTTTATCTTTTTCCTGTTCAGCCCCAGGAAAAGTATCTCAGGAAGACAGAGGGCAGGAAAGCGGCTGGGTCCGTGTCCCGTGTAAAGGGATCCATTAATCGAGGTTTCTCTTGTATTGCAGCGTTCCCACATTCCAGAGCCTTCCCGAGGAGATCCTCAGTAAGCTTGCAGATGTCCTGGAAGAGGTAAGTGCTTTGAATATTGGGATTTCAGGAGTTCAGAACCTTCTGCTGCCAGTATCCAGCCTCTTCATTTTCCCCAAAGAGCAGTTCCCCAGTTTGGCAGCACATCAAGGCCATGAGACGAGCTGTGAGGGAAAATCCAGTTTTGAAGAGGGTTTATATGGTTTTTTTAATTGGGTTTTTAGAGTGAATCAGTAATTTCCTGTGGTGTCCAGAAGGGAATGAGCTTCTCCAGCCCCTGGGTGACTGGGGGGGAGGAGGAGGTGTGAAAACCTCATCTCGTTTCAGATTTGATGGGACAGTTATGTTGGAGGGTATTTTAAAGGTGTCGTGGAAAAGGTGCTCTGGGAAGAGTTCCAGAAGTGTTGAGATGCTGGGATGGAGTTGGGCTTTGCCTGCTGGCTTTAACTGGGGTCTCTTCAGGGTCAGGCTTTTAATAAGTCTTTATTTAAAACAACGAAGAAATCACCCACAAAACATCAAACAAAGAAAACCTCCAAAAAACCCCCTCCCAAAAAATGTAAAAAACCCTAAACCTGCATCCTACCAAAAAAAAAACCAAACCCAAAACCTCCCAACCTTGCCCTGTAAGTCGATGTCAAATGGATGTAAAATATTTGGGTTGCCTCACACTTTCCCCCCATATTTTATTCCCACAATGCTCCCTTCTGGGCCTGAGGAACTCAGTATTCCAGAAAGTCGTTAATAAACCCTTCCAAAAGGTGATTTAAGTGCAGGAAATGTGTGTGTGGCAGTAATTTATTTAATTTCTGCTTGCTTTTCCTCATCCATGCCTCTCCATCAGGGAAGATGTTCCCGTGGATTTGGAGGAAAAGCGCTGCTGACGTTGGAGTTGATTTGAATTTTTTCCCAAGCTTTGCTAGGGCGTTGCTCCTTCTCTGCCTTTTTATTTAGTGCCCAGATAAATTCTGTGGCTTCAACAAATCAGCTGTTTGTCACCCTGAATAATTGCATAGTCACAGATAAGCTTTATTCCCTTTACTGCCAGGGAACGCTCTGATTTAGGGGAAAAAAAAGGAATATGAACTCCCTCTGCCGTAAATTCCATTTGCCTATCTCAAAACTCCACTCCCAACCAGAATTTGCTTGGATCACATCACCAGCATTAAGCTCCTTATCAAGAGGTAAGGAGGAGAATGAAGGAACACTTAAAGTTTCGAGGCAGAGGGAAAAAAATTCTTAATATCAGTGAAGAAATGAGGCACGAAAGCAGCATTTGTGGGGAATAAATCTGGATTTTTAGGGTGGATGCTCCCAGTTTCCTGCTTGGATTCAGCCTTCTTTCCTCTGAGTTTGTCTTGG